>PJEM01004623.1:0-78031 GCA_004023845.1 Helogale parvula | reverse complement strand
GAGGACTAAATATGCCGGGGATTCGGGTTGGGATGGAGAGACCTCGGGAACACCTCACCAGCTTGGGCCATCGGCTCCGACAATCCATTATGGCCGTCGGAGGTCTGACTCGTCCCAAATAGTCCCCAGGTTTCCTGGGTTACCCACTCCCCACCTCCACCCCATGCCGACCCGAATCCAGGCAACTACTGACGCAGAGATCCTCATTATTATTAGACTCCTGGGTAGGTAGAATGACTTCTGTTGCTTTTATTTTATTTCTTTTTAAGCAGGAAATCAGATCTCAGCCAATTGTAGGGATTCAGCTGGTTAAATGCATTGAGCTGAGGAAAGGAGAATAAAAAAACATTCCCAAACAAATGGAATGATCGGGCCAAACCAAGGGATGGCTTCCTTCCACATCTCTGCAAAATGCAACGAGTGAGCTTCTCCTGGCTCAGGATTGTGGGACTGGGGAGCGGCCTCACCCCTGCCCCCTCCACTGCCTCCTCCCTCCTCACTTCAGGCGGGGCTGAGGAGGGGGGGGCGGGGTCAGGCAGTGAGCGGCCTGCTGTCCAGAGTCTATAGCCCTCCTTTCTTCCTGGAGTCTCAAGTTTAGGCCTGGAAGCGCCGTTGCTCTGCAGAGACGGGGGAAGAGGGAGGCCCAGGTGTGGACAGCAAGGCCCAGAGGAGGCTCGGGAAAGTTCTCCAAGCCAACATTCCCAAGGAAAATGCTTCAGAATCTCTGGGACTTTGAATCTTTTTAATTTTTTTAATATTTATTTATTTTTGAGACAGAGCATGAGCTGGGAAGGGGCAGAGAGAGAGGAGGACACAGAATCCGAAGCAGGCTCCAGGCTCCGAGCCGTCAACACAGAGCCCGATGTGGAGCTCAAACTCACGAACCGTGAGATCATGACCTGAGCTGAAGTAGGACGCTTAACCAGCTGAGCCACCCAGGGGCCCTGAGACTTTGAATCTTGAGTGGACATTCACAGGGAGTAAAGGCAACAGAAAGGAATTAGCCTCCAATACCTCCCCCAAGGAGACGTTCTGTAGGTTCCTGAGATTTCAGGTTAGCCCTGGTCCTTGTGCGGCTCACGATTTACCCAGAACCCAACAGGGCAGAGGCTCATACCTATCTCCTTCCTTAGGAACGAACCATGGAGTTTCCTGGGTGGGTCAATGTACTAGCTTCCCGGACACTAACTCGCCTGGGAGATGCATTTGTCTTAACCCCCAGCATTCCAGAGAGCGACCTCTAGGTGCAAACCTGTTCATGGCGATTTATGTAGAATTTTCCCCACACTGGCTCAGCGCTCTGAGTTACAGCCCAGACCTTGCAGGTGGAAGAAGTTGACCACTTGTGAGGGAAGGAAGGAGAGAGTCCTCATTGTTATAGAACCCTGTGTGCTTGGCACTGTGCCAGCCGTGTGTCCTAAGAGTAGTGACAACGCGCTCAGTACAGCCTGTGTGCCGGGCACTCTGCTTGTGTAAGCGTTCCGGTTTGAATCGGAGCAGATTCGATGTGCCTGGACATGTCAGGAATCTCAGTGGTGGAGACCCCATCAGACATCTCTTCGTATTTGAGGGCAGAGAGATCTCCTGGGAAGAAATTTCCTCCAAAGGACAAGGGAAATGACCCAGCATGAGAATGGCACCCTCCATTAGGATTTGTGTTAGCAGGATACAGCAAAAACAAACAAACAAACAACTCAGAATGAATCTAGCTTAAACAAGATTGAAGTTTGTTTGTTTTAGAAAGAGAGGAAGAGGGGCGCCTGGGTGGCTAGGTCGGTTAAGTATCCAGCCTCGGCTCAGGCCATGATCTCACAGTTCGTGGGTTCGAGCCCCGTGTCAGGCTCTGTGCTGACAGCTAGCTCAGAGCCTGGAGCCTGCTTCAGATTCTGTGTCTCCCTCTCTCTCTGACCCTCCCCTGCTCACACTGTTTCTCTCTGTCTCTCAAAAAATAAATAAAAAACATTAAAAATAAAATTAAAAAGAGAGAAAGAGCGTGAGCAGGGAAAAGGAGCAGAGAATCTTAAGCAGGCTCCACACTTAGCGCAGAGCCCAAAATAGGGCTTGATCCCAAGACCCTGGGATCATGACCTGAGCTGAAATCAAGAGTCGGACACTCAACTAAGCCACGAAGGTGCCTCAAGGTTAAAGTTTATTTTTCTTTCATACAAAAGGATCTGGAACTGATGGTCCAATACTAGCATGGAGATTCTGTGGTATCATTAGGGACACAGGCTTCAGTCTGTCTGCTCCACCACTCAGGGACATAGCTTCTATCCTCAAGCTTTCCTCATGGTCCAAGATGGCTGCTGGAGCTCCAGCCATCACAGCTTAGGCTGTTGGCTGAAAGAAAGAGGGAAGAGGGTAACAAGGGGCTTGCTTCCAGCTGTGTCAGCTTTCTAAGCAGCCTTCTCTATACACAGCACTCCTGCTTATCACCTGTTGGCCAGAAGTTAGTCATATGGACATATCGAGTTCCAAGGGAGGCCAAGAAATCTTGTCTTTTACTCCAGGGGGGAAGAGGCCCAGCTGGAAATCAGCGTTTACTTCCTAAGGAGAAAGGAGAAGACGGGTTTCTGGATTGGCGATGAGGAACCTCAGCCATAGTGATCCGGCCAGGAAGCCTGATCTCAGATCTGCCTCCAGCCCCGCCTTGTGGCCGCACGTCCAGATCTCAGGAAAATAGGAGGCTTCGAGGAGCCTCTGGAGAGAAGGCACCTAAGGGTTGCCGAGTCAGGATGCCTCCTGCTGGAGAGAAACATCAAGAGTGAAGAAGAGTTTCCCTGCGGGTTTCCCAGACCGCAGCTCAGCTTGGAAAGGGCTTGTTGAAGGGCGGCAGGCAGGGCGCAGGGCAGGGCGGCCCCGGAGCAGAGGGGCAGGGACTTCTTCCTAAGCACGTGTGCAGGGCGGCTCCTAAAGGCCCTCCCACACACTTGAAACAGGAAAAGGAGGGGTTCCTTCGTCACCAAGAATCAGTGAAACTTCGGTTACTGGGGTCCAAGTGACCCTACTCATGCTCAAGACCAGTAAGACGATGAGAATCCCATTATTCGTGTCTCAATGCTCACGACCCACTCGGGGCTTACGTAGGGTCACCCCCATTCCAACGTTGAAGAAAGGGACGCACAGCCGAGTGGAGTACGGGCCCAGTGTCGCACCATTGGTAAAAGGCAGAGCCATGATTGAAGCCAAGTGTGTTCATTTCAACAGCCCTGTTCCATTCCACACACCGCCACGGCTTCTCTCTGCTGAGAAGGGTCCGGGGCTGAAGGGGAAGATTGAAATGGGACAATGATTGAAGCTGGAAGACACTTGTGACTTGTTTCTGCCCAAGAGCCCCTCTTCGGGGGGAGGACACTGCTCCCAGGTGTATAGCTGATGGGGCGACGATTGCGGAGGCTCGCTTCTCTGGTCACCCAATGGGCAGCTGACTGACCTTCAAGCTCTCTCTCCTGGGAATTTGAATCTTGAATGGACACTCACAGGGATCACAAGCAGCAGAGAGGAATTAGCACACAACACTTCCCAGTGAGATGTTCTGCAGGTTCCTGAGATGTTCAGATTAGCCCTGGTCCCTGTTCAGTTCATGATTTACCTAGAACCCACAAGGAGGAGGCCAGTACCTCCTCTTTCTTCTTCCTTAGAAACAAGATATGGCGTTCACTGGGTGTGCAAATCTACTCAGCTTTGAAGGCTGACAGAGGGAC
This sequence comes from Helogale parvula, assembly GCA_004023845.1. Classification (NCBI taxonomy): domain Eukaryota; kingdom Metazoa; phylum Chordata; class Mammalia; order Carnivora; family Herpestidae; genus Helogale; species Helogale parvula. The sequence continues at coordinate 74,327 of PJEM01004623.1, read as the reverse complement.
TTTTGTGTCCCTTCTTCCTCGCCTGGCATGCTGATGTGATGGCTGGAGCTACAGTGATCACATTGCCACCATGAAGTGAAGATGTGGGTGGAAACCAGCCCTAAGGACAGTGGTGAGAAAGGCAGGAGGAGTCTGGGTTTCTAAGGAGTTGTCAGAAAAAAAATCCTCCATCTATAGGTCAATACTATTTTAAATTTCAGTCATTCGCACCCAGAAGGAATCCTAAGCAATTCACCGATTTTCTTGTTTAAATTAGAGACTGTAAGACAGACCCCTTGGGATTAAAGAAAGTATAAGGAGGAGTCCAGGGAGCACAAGGCAACCCTCAGAAACTGCTAAGGTAGCTCTCCAGACTCGTGCTCTGCCCTTGTCCCTGTCCGGTGAATCCCTCCAGGGGCAGGTGGGAGACTAAGGAGAATCTCCAGATCTTGTAAACGCAGAAACAAGCATGGAAACCCGAGGTGGAATCGCTGGGACCCTGAGCACTGGGACTGGTTCTGGAAGACCATGAGATGCACCAGGCTCTCCATCCGCAGACCAGATTCACATTCTCGCCTGCCCTCGGTCTATGATTTGTATTCTCTTCCCCTCTCTGAGCCTCTCTTTCCCCATCTTTACAAGGAGGGGAAATAAAATCCATCCTCAGAGGAGAGCTGAGGGTTTCAAATTTATGGATATAGAAACGCTTTGTAAATCATAATGCTTTTGACACACCATTGCTCTCGGTGGTTACTGAGTTTTAGCTACATTAAAGCTAAAACTAGCCCGGGAACCCAGAGGCTCTTCACATCAGTCTGGTTGCAAAATGAGTGCTTAAGTGCCAAACAACTCACTTTCTTTGACACCCTACTAACGCTTAAATTGGAGAAGGCTCGTGATGCCATCTCTTCCCCTCCAGCGGCGGCGTGTGCTGCTGTACATGTAACAATTTAAACAACTTTTAAGGGAGTGATTTTTCTACGCTGCTGCTTCTGCTTGGAGGCAGCCAAAATGCAAACGTTTTTAATTGTGGGGGGTTTTTTGTATGTATTTATTTTTGAGAGAGAGAGAGTCAGGGGAGGGGAAGAGAGCAAGGAGGACAGAGATCTGACGCGGGCTCTCTGCCGACAGCAGATGCGGGGCTCAAACTCACGAATTGTTGTAGATCTCAGCACTGAGGATTCGTTGTCTCGCTGCTCCGGAGAGTGAAGACGTGGACACCAAATGAGCAGCAGGCAGAAGTTGATCAGAATATATGATTAGAAAGTAAGAGCAGTGGGAAAGCTCACTTTGCAGAGAGGGGACGTTCGAAAATGAATGCCTCAGGGCTGCAGGCAAGGGTTTTTGTTTTAGAAGGTTCTGGTCCCACCCCACCCCTTTGCCTTCCCTCTTGTTCCTTCTCCGGTCCTACCCTTACTGGCTGGATAACTCTAGGTGCTGGGTGGTCCATTCCTGATTGTCTCGATTCCATTGTACGAGAGGTGGTCTTGATGGCCATTCCATTCCTGAGGGTCATTCATTTTACAGTCTACTACTTACTTTAGTCAGGTCTTTTGTCAAATTCCTGAGGGAAACCAGAGGGGGAGTCGCGGGGTCTGTTACATTCTTAAGGGGAACCTTATGTCTGAGGGGTTTGCTGTGGTCAGACACTCCCAGAATTGTTCCAAAATATGTGTTTTTCCCCACCCTGGGCCCTCAGGTCCTAACCTTTCCCACTCTGTCAATTTTATCCTATCTTTCCCGATTGTATCGTGAGATTGTGACCTGAGCCAAAGTCCGACGTTTAGCCGACTGAGCCACCCAGGCGCCCCTAAAGGTTTTGTAAATTAATGGTTAGATTGAATTAGGACCAACATCAAAATATTTTACTGTGCCGTGATTCGGTGCATTCCTCCCAGCGTGCCTCTGGCCAAGGCCCATGTAAAATCCGTTGTTTAGGGGCGCCTGGGTGGCGCAGTCGGTTAAGCGTCCATCCAACTCTTGATTTTGGCTCAGGTCGTGATCTCAGGGTTTGTGAGACTGAACCTCTTATCAGGCTCTGTGCTGACAGCGTGGAGCCTGCTTGTGTCTCTGTCTCCCCCTCTCTCTCCTCCTCCACTCACTCTCTGTCTCTCTCTCTCTCTCTCTCAAAATAAATAAAAATTATTTTTTAAAAATTTTTAAAATAAAACTAGTTTTTCATTAAGTTGATACAAGACTTTTTGCTCTAAATTTTTCTATATTTTAAGAGAAGCCTTTGCATTTGCAAATCTCTCATTTCCAAGGTGCTTTTGGACCCGGTGGGTCACCCTGACCCCCAGTGATTTGCTGGAAGGAAGTATTTTTTCGCCCGTATTCAGATGAGCAGGTTTTAAGTTCAAAAGAATGAACTCCACATGAAATGGTCTGGCCCAGCCCCTCTCCGTGACATGGGGCAGGGTCGCGGGGTGATGTGGGGACCCTCCGCTGTTGGGGCTACAGCTAAAATTTAAAAGGCCAAAGAGTAAGGTGATCATGGAGACAAAAGCTTTCACACTTCAGTTGGCCCCCAAGGATCCCCTGAGGAAACTGTAGGGTAAGTCTGGGCCGGATCAAGAAACAGGCATGTTAAATTGTTCTAGAATTCTGGCCACTCCCAGTGTGGTCCTGAGTCCGACCAGCAACACCAGCGTCACGTGGGAGCTTGCTAGAAAAAATGCAAATTCTCAAGTTCCTTCCCAGGTCTCTAGTATAAAAGTCTTGAACAAGTCTCTCCCCCCCCCCCCACCAAGTACTTTTTAGGCCCATTAAAGTTTCAGTAGCCCTGCCCTGGGGGTTTCAGATGCAGATCTTCTAGGTCTCACTTTCCTGAACATAGTTGGGGGGCAGGGGGCAGGGATGCTCTAATCATTTGATTAGTTTGCTCAGTTCCATGGAAACGGTAAGTCAAGCAACGAACCTAGCCGACTAATTGACTGAAAACTTTCTAACAGTGTGACCGCAGCAGCAGGCTCTCGCTCACTGACTGGGAAATCTTTCCTTAAGACAAATGCAGGTGAGGACTTGGGAACATTCTCTTTCATCTGCTCAGCAACACTGCACAGTGAGAGGCATTATTGCTGTTCTGTGGATGGGAAACCTGGGTTTCAGGGAACAGGATAACTTAACCAACATTACACCGCCAGGGGCAGGATCAGATTCAAACTCAAGCCCGGCTGACCCTCTGTGGCAGGGCCCTTGGGGTACCCCCGGTTCAATTCCTCTGCAGCAGTGGGCTCAAAGTCCGCTCCCCAGACCTGCAGCATCAGCATCAGCCGGAAACTTACCAGAAATGCAAATTCTGGGCCCCACCCCGACCTAGTGAACCAGAAAGTCTGAGAACGGAGCCCAGCTCGCAGTGTTTTAAGCTTTCCAGGTGATTCTAATGCATGCGCAAGCTTGCGAACCTCTGTGCTACAGACCGAAGGCTGGTGAGATGCAGAGAGGAGGCGGTAGCGGCCACCAGGTACGACTAGAAGCCCATGGCGCTCAAAACTATTGCAGCCTTCCTTCTAGGAAGTTTCTAGCTGGAACTCCAGTGCTGGAGGCATCAGTCCCTTAACATGATGCGGTGGGCCCTTGGTTCTCAACGGGCGGGAACTAAGAACAGCACCCACATCACCGGGGAGCTTGTTAGGGGTACAGAATGCAAGGCCACACATCAGAGTCTACTGAAGACCTACTACATCAGCACCTGCGCGTTGCGAAGGTTTAGATGTATGTTAGAGCCTGAGAAGTCCTACAGCTAGGTTGAGAATTCCTGAGTATACATTCCGACCTCACCACTTTCTTAGGCCTCCCAGCCCGCGCAGTTCCCAACCCAACAGCTAAAACCTTCGGAGCCTCCGGGCTCTGTGCCAGGGTTCCCAGCGGGAAGCGATACAGGTGTCTGAGCCAGCCTCTAACCCATGTTGGGATCCTGTCCTGAGACCTTCTTGGACTGTGACATTACCCTGCGTTTCCTGTAAGCAGACAAAGCCAAGAAAGAGCAATGAGAGATTATGTAGCATGAAACAGAGAGTCTGGATGGGGTGGGGGTGGGGGGATAGGTGAGGACAGGAAGAGGGGGCTAGAATCTGAGAAAACAGAGCAAAGGGGGAGGGGCAGAGAGGAGGAAGTCAGTGACTCCCAAGCTTAAGTCTGCACGCACCAGGCTAGTGCATCATCGTGTTGGGCAACCTCTAGGGTGTTGAGCCCGTGCCTACCACTTGGGGGGGTTCTGCCGCAGCTTCCCACTTGGCCTTCCAGGCCCCTGCCCAAGGCCGTCCTTAAGCCTGATGACTAGTCTGCTCCCCACCCCACCAATGGCATCCACAGCCAGTTGTAGCTTCCTCCTCTTCCCATCAGCCCTTGCTCACTAGATCCTGTTTGCCGCAGACCATCTGAAGTATCACTAGATCTTACAGAAATAAGAGGCCTGGAGAGGGATCTAGCAGTTAATCTGGTGGACAGGGAGGAAAAGGCTGACATAGATATCAGAAAAAAAGCTGAGAAAAACCTTCCAGACCAGGGATCACAGAGAAGAAAATGGAAAAAGAGAAGTTCAACACCGGGGGTAAAACCATATGTACCTTGAGCAAAGTCTAATAGGCACACGTCTGGGACTTCGAAATCATCAGCATACTTTTTGGTGGCAGTCGTTTGATACTCAGGAAGCCTTTGGTTATATTTCAGTAGGCTTTGGTAAGACTTTCATTTTCAACATCAGGAAATGGTGTTCTGCCGGGAAGAGATTACTTGAGCATTAGGTTGAAGCATAGAAGATTCCAGAAAATTTTTAAGATGGCCCAAGCCAATGTGGGACCCACCTGTACCTACCCTGGCTCTTCCCTGGGTTCTTTTCCATCTGCTTACACTCTGAATCCAGGTGGATTAGTCAGGTCAGGCTGCCGCAATGCCAGGGAACCGCAGACTGGGTGGCTTACATTCGCAGAAACTCATTATCTCACTGTCCTGGAGGCTGAAGTCCATGACCAAGGTACTGGCAGGGTTGGTTTCTGGCGAGGCCTTGCTCCCTGGCAGCCACCTTCTTGCTGTGTCTTGACGTGGTCTTTGCTCTGTGTGTGCACTGAGAGAAAAATAGAGCTCTGGTGTCCTCCTATGATGGAGGACGCCAGTCCTGCCGAGTTAGGGCCATCCACATCACCTTCCGCTACCATGATTACCTCCATAAAGGCGCTAACTCCAAACACAGTCACACTGGAAGTTAGGGCTTCGTCATATGGAGCTGGGGAAGGGAAACACAATGCAGCCCACACACTAGGGTTGAGAAGCTAGGCTCCGAACACTCCACAAGGTGCAGTGGGTAAGGCACAGCTGTTACTGGGGGGTTGGCGCCTAAAGGCTACACCCCAAATAGTAGAGATGAGTGTCCTTGCCTCTGGACCTCAGTAAGGAAGGAAGTGGGACAAAGCCCTGTTGTAATAGTAGGACCCTAGATACTGGTTCTGGCTCTGATAAGCACAGCCTTCCTGTGACCTGTTTTTTTTTCATATATAAGAGGTGTCAACTCAAAAACAGAAGCCAATAGCCCAATCTTATTCTTTTTAATCTTTTTAATGTTTATTTATTTTTGAGAGAGAGAGCATGAGGAGGGGAGGGACAGAGAGAGAGAGGGAGACACAGAATCTGAAGCAGCTCCAGGCTCCGAACTGCCAGCACAGAGCCCAATGCAGGGCTTGAACTCACGAATCATGAGATCATGACCTGAGCCAAAGTTGGCCATTTAACCAACTGAGCCACTTGGGCGCCTCAAATTCTTTAGAAATCAGGGTTCTTGGGGTGTCTGGGTGGCTCAGTCAGTTAAACGGACGACTCTTGATTTTAGCTCAGGCCATGATCTCATGATTCGTGAGAAGACAGCGCAGAGCCTGTTTGGGATTCTCTGTCTCCCCCCGCCCCCCCCCCGCCCCGTCACTCCCCTGCTCATGCTTTTTCTCTCTCAAAAACAAATAAAAATACTTTTTAAAAAATCACAGTTCTTGAGGTGCCTCAGTGGCTCAGTCAGTTAAGTGTCTGACTTCAGCTCAGGTCATGATCTCACAGTTTGTGAGTTCGAGCCCCACACTGGGCTCTCTGCTGTCAGCACGGAACCTGCTTTGGATCCTCTGCCTCCCTCTCTCTCTGCCCCTCCTCTGCGTGTGGTCTCTCTCTCTCTCTCTCTCTCAAAAATAAACATTTAAAAAATACATAAAATGTCAGGGTTTTCCACTTCTGAGTGAGTCCTGCTGATTGCATTTCTGAGCTGGGCGAGGCCACCGGTATATAGACCCAGGAAAACCCAACTTGGCACCCATCTGTTCAGTATTCGAAACAAAATCACGGGAACTACTCACGGCTGAAAATTGGTTTGGGTTTTTTGTGGTTGTCTTAAAAAACCCAAAAATCCTTCAGCCACCATGCAGATGAGTGCAGTATCTTAAAACGCGCTGCCCTGTGAAAACACGCCAAATATCATCTTTTGCTTTCCTGATCTTTGGGCATTCTAATTTCAGATGTCTGCCCTTCAAATGTGATGAGTGACTATCGGTTTAAATATCAGACTCTTGATTCGGGATATCCTTAAAGGACCAGAGGGCTCTATAGCAATTCAAGAAAAAAGGTTTCGAACCTGGGTGCCCACCTCTGCTGGTGGTCATGGAAACCCCTGCCAGAATGCATCTGGGGCCGGTTGGGTGTGATGTCTGCGGGTTTGGGGCCCGTGCACCTTCCCCGCAACCTGCCGGCTCCTTCAAACCCCAGGGCTAAGGCTGGGGCTGATCTCCGAGGGTCCCCAGGGTGAGGACACCTGTCTTGTTCACCACGGGATTAGCAGCAACACAGAAGCTTGGGAAATAGCTACTGCGTGGACTTGAATGTCATCGTGGGTGGGAGAGAATGGAGCGTAGAGATCAAAATGCTAATTCCAAATAAGCCACTTTAAACACAAATCCTCACCTTCCCAGCTAAGTAAACAAAGAAGAAACACTCAGAATTTGTTCCTTGTGCTAATTAATACCCAGCTTTCAACCTCTAAAATCAATGTATTGTTTTTATGACCCAGGATCTATTAATCCTGAAAAACCAAGGAAGCTATAATGAGTCGGTGATTCATTTTTCTCGTTTGGGTTTACGCCTTTTAGCCAGTTTCCTCTTTCTAATAAATGACAAATTCAGAACAGGGGAGATCTGCGCAGCCCAAACAGACCCGCCAACGCCCAGTGAGACGGCGAAACCTGGCTGCGGGTCTGGCCCTTGGCCCATCTTATCCCTGAATATGCAAAGCCCTAGGTGTCCCGCTAGGTATGTTCTGGGCAAGATCCTTTGTCAATTAACTCGGGCCAAACCCTTGCATTTTGTGCCGCATCTTGTAGTTTTTGAACCGTTTGATATGAACCCGTAACATTTTATCCTCACAACCACCCACTGGAATCAAAAGGATCTTCATATGGCAGAGGAGACAGAGGCTTGGAGAGGTCATGTGATCTGCTCACTTAAATTAAGAGCATGGGTTGGACTGTCATGCCTTCCCTACTTCCCTGACTTAATCACTTCTGATTTTAATGCACATTTATAAGCTTAAAACTTAGGAGCGCCCTGCCAGTATTCTCAGTAATTTGCCCACCATGCCTTGAGCACACAACGGCCGGCACAGACGTCCCAGATGCCTGCCGGCTGCGGCCACGTGTCCTCTGGGGTCAGAGGCCTTTTCTCTTCTTTCCTTCTTTTAATGTTTATTTATTTTTAAGAGACAGAGTGTGAGCAGGGGAGGACAGAGAGAGAGGGAGACACAGAATCTGAAGCAGGCTCCAGGCTCTGAGCTGTCAGCACAGAGCCCGACACGGGGCTTGAACCCACGAACCGCAAGATCATGACCTGAGCCAAAGTCAGACGCTTAACCAACTGAGCCCCCCGGGAGACCCAGAACCTTTTCCTGAGTGAGCAAGCTTCCTAGACTCCACGCTATCTGCCTCTTTGGTTGCAAAGTGCAGAATCCATTTCAGGAATAGGAGACTTATGTCAGAATTCACAGAAAGGGGAACTTGGAACACATCAGAGAGATGGACCTCAGGAATAACAGGAATTGACGGGGGCTCCTGGGTCCAAGGTGGCCCCAGGTCTGCAGCTGCGGAAGGCTGTAGAACTTCACTCTGGTCTAGAATGTTCCTATTAATGAGACTCAGCCCGGGAGACAGCTCAGGGTGTTTCTTTCTGTCTTGCCCTCCCCTGTCTAATGCTTTAGTGATGCTCAAAGTGTGTGGAGCTAATGAATTCAGCACATTAAATGAAATTCCAAGAGAGTCAAGTGTGCTCTTGAAAGCTCCCAGAGAGCAGAGTTTATGTGTGAGGCACGAACCCCTATTTGGTAATATGTGTATATGCAGAATGTATGGGGTAAGTCTTGCTGAAATTTTATTTTTCTCCGGCACTGGCCTTTGAACCTTCCCAGTAGAGGGCACCCTTTTCCTGTCCCTGGATGGACACTTGGTTTTGTTGTTGTTTTTAAAATTCACATAACGTAAAGTACTCAATAACCATTTAAAATGTACCATTCATTGTTTCTCAGCTAAAATCTAGTATCTGTTCTTATAAACTAACAACTCCGGCAACAACAGATGTTGGCGAGGATGTGGAGAAAGAGGATCTCTTTTGTGCTGCCGGCAGGAATGCAAACTGGTGCAGCCGCTCCGGAAAACAGTGTGGAGGTTCCTCAAAAAGTTAAAAATAGAGCTACCCTATGACCCAGCAATTGCACTACTAGGTATTTATCCAAACGATGCTGTTTCGAAGGGCCACATGCACCCCAGTGTTTATAGCAGCGCTATCAACAGTAGTCAAAGTATGGAAAGAGCCCGAATGTCCATCGATGGATGAATAAAGAAGATGTGATATACAGACACCGTGGAATATTACTCAGCAATCAAAAAGAGTGAAATATTCCCATTCGTAACAATGTGTTTCATTTAAATGGAATCTACAAGGGGCACCTGGGTGGCTCAGTCAGTCAGTTAAGCTGAAATCTGACTCTTGATTTTGGCTTGGGTCACAATTCCAGGGTTGTGGGATCAAGCCCCGTGTCAGGCTCTGCACTGGCCCACGGCACCTGCTTGGGATTCTCTCTCACTCCCTCTGCACCCCACTCTGCTTGCTCTCTCTCTCAAAATAAATAAATAAACTTTTTTAAATGTTTAATTGGAATCCTACAAAACATGATCTTTGTGTCTCGCTTGTTTGGCTTAGGATAATATTTTCAAGGTTCATTCTTGAAGGTTCATCGGCCCCCCAAGTTTTGCTTATTCTTTGGTTTCAAAATGTCCTACAGGATTTTCTTTGTAAACATGGTCTCAATTCAGAAATTCAACTCTCTGGGACAATCAACACTTATGTCGTCTTAAGGTGAGACTTCTGTGCCACCTCCTGCCAAGGTCCCTCCTGCTCCAGGGCCACCACCTCCCTAGGGGAAGGAAAGCTATGGTCCTTCTTCTCTCCTGCCCTCCTCCTGCCCAGTTTGCTAACTCCAGCTCCCGGTTTCTGACCTCTGTGGGTTGGAGAGAGTGGCATGAGAGCAGGGACAGGCAATGGGGTTGCAGATTAGCTGCCAGCCCGGCACTGTAGCAAACCCGCCTCGAGCACTCTGAGTCTGAGTCACCCTTCTTAAACAGGCATTCTTCTGGGTCCTTCAGAACCCCCACCAGAGCTCTACAGCTGCAGACACCTTGATGTGGGCAAGACAGTCTATTCTTTTCCTGTGTCCCACTCACTGCACACAGTCCTCGTGGTGTCCCTAGCCTTTCCAAATAGTCCTCTGAGCAGTACTGAAAAGTCTCAAACTGGTCTCTTTCCCATGAGGCTAGGGGATAGTAAAAATAATTGAAATTACATAGAAATATTTAGATAGTGATCTCCAAATTGGTTCTATTACATTCGTGGACCTATAAAACTATAGAACTATAAACTAGTTCTATTGAAAAGTATATTTAAAAATAAAAATTCTCAAAATAAAACTAACATCTATAATTGCATATGTCTGAGCAAATTTTTATTTTTTTTTAAAGTTTATTTATTTGGGGCACCTGGGTGGCTCAGATGGTTAAGTGTCGGACTTCGGCTCAGGTCGTGATTTCACGGTTCCTGGGTTCGAGCCCCGCATCGGGCTCTATGCTAATAGCTCAGAGCCTGGAGCCTGTTTCGGATTCTGTGTCTCCCTCTCTCTCCGCACCTCCCCTGCTCACACTTTGTTTCTCTGTCTCTCTCAAATATAAATAAACGCTGAAAAAATTACAAATAAAAAAATAAAGGTTATTTATTTCTTTTGAGAGAGAAAGAGAGAAAGCATAAGTGGAGGAGAGGCAGAGAGAAAGGGAGAGAAAAAGAGAATCCCAAACAGGCTCTGTGCTGTCGGTGTGGAGCCCAGTGTGGGGTCTGAACTCACAAACTGTGAGATCGTGACCTGAGACAAAATTAAGAGTCAGATGCTTAACCGACTGAACCACCAGGTGCCCGCGAGCAAAATTTTAAAAGTATTCATACTAACTATGTGAGCATTTAAAAACAATTAGAAGAGTAATTCTTTTGGGCACACAGTCAAGTGCTTGAATCCATTTTGTAGCTATGTCTAATAGTGTATCACAAATTTTCTTCTTACGAATATGTTTTGTTTTATTTTTTCAATTTGGGCTCATTATTTTTAGATTTTCATAACCTAGTCTGAAATTGTCTTCACGGTTGCATTGGCTCGTTAATAAATTTGAAACTTTTGATACCTTCAAAAGACTCCTCGATAGACCATGATATTTTTAATTGAGAAAATATTTTTGCAGGTGCAGAGTTGCCTGGTGAGCCCCAAAGGAAATTATACTAAATGAAGATAGCCTCACTTCTAATGTATTTCATATCAAATGTATACTATTTCAGCCCAAATATTTTCACAGGCACTGTCTTTTTGCCTCCTTCCAGATTACTCTGGAGAGTACTTACATAAGATTTTTTAAAGCCTGAAATAAGAGATCTCTATTTATGACTCTTTTGAATGTTTCGCCAAGCTTAGATTGGAGGTCCTTCCCTATCCCATTGTGATACAGAACATATATTTATACAATTAAAAAGAGAAGCTGGGGCACCTGGGTGGCTCAGTTGGTTAAGTGTCTGGCTATTTTTCTTTAATTTTTTTTATTTTTTAATTTATTTTTGAGAGACAGAAAGAGACAGTGCGAGCAGGGGAGGGTCAGAGAGAGAGGAAGATACAAAATCCGAAGCAGGCTCCAGGCTGTCAGCACAGAGCCCGACAGAGGGCTCGAACCCACGAACCGTGAGATCATGACCTGAGCCGAAGCTGGACACTTAACCAACTGAGCCACCCAGGTGCCCCAAGCATCTGACTCTTGATTTCAGCTCAGGTCATGATCTCATGGTTCCGTTCATCATCTCACAGTTGGTGGGATCGAGCTGTGCATTGGGCTCTGCACCTACAGCATGGAGTGTTCTTGGGATTCTCTCTTCCTGTCTCTCTGCCCCTCCCCACCCCAAATAAATACACTTTAAAAGAAATAAAAAATCAAAAGAGAAACTCCATCCAAAGGATGGGGCCGCAAGCTGAGCTTCCCCCCGGCACAGGTGGAGGTTACGCTACGGGTGCTCCCATCGTTGGGTTTTTCTGGCTTCTTCTTTCCTTCTTCAGGGCTCAGTCTCCATGCCTTCTCATTTGCAAGCTTGGTTTTCAATCACTGAAATTTGCTTTAAAATTCAAACCTTAAAACTGAAGTTCACTGTAGTGTCCCATCCATTGAGTATTTTGATTAACATTTCCATCTTATTTTTGCCAAAAATATAGAGGACTCTCTTAAAAAGAGGGGGAAAACAATTTGGTATCATTGTATGACTTGGGCTGAAATACACAGTAGTTCTGCAGAACTTAAGCATTTTCACTTCTGATGTTGATTCACCACAAAGAAAGCATGAACTATTGTGCCAGAGTTTTCTTTCTTTCTTTCCTTCTTTTTTTTCTTTCTTTCTTGTTTGTTTGTTTGTTTAGAGAGATTGCGTGTGAGCAGGAGAGAAAGACAGAGGGAGAAAGACAATAATCTTAAGCAGAGTCCATGCTCATCACATAGCCTGACACGGAGCTCAGTCCCACAACCCTGGGATCATGACCTGAGCCAAAACCAAGGGTCAGACCCTCAACCCACTGAGCCACCCAGGTGCCCCCTGTGCCAGGCTATTTTTAATACTACATGAGCTTTATACACTTACTTGAGTCTGCATGCAAATATTTGTAATTTTTAACAGCCACGGTTTCTATTTCAACTGGTAGAATATCACAGCTGGTCTAAATAAATTGTAAAGTACATGTGCATAACAGCCGATTCCAAGGTCACTGCTATTTGAAAGTTTAGTGAAAACATCACTTTGATTATGAAGCTGTGTTTCACCAAAACATATTTGTGCTGAGACCACAAAAATCATTTCATCTTCAATGCCAGATATTTCAACTAAATTTACAGTAGTGTTTACACTAATTTTGGATGTTTTACTTTTGGCAGGATTCTATGAATTGGCTGAAAGAAATCAAATCTCCACCAGATCCACCTAGAACATCAGATGACACCGATACCCAATGGGCATCATGTACGTGTCTGCAAAGTCATTCTTCTGCCAAATGGAGCCCACACATTAACAGTTGCCACTTCCCTTTGTACATGCACAAGAAAACATAGAGTCAAAAATGAACAAAAGTAATTTTTTTATCGTGGTAAAATATGCATAACATAAAAATTACCATTTTGACCATGTTTGAGGGTACAGTTCAGCACATTCAAATTGTGTGCAGCTCTCCGGAAGTTTTTCATCATCCCAAACAGACTCGCATCTCTCCCTCCAACCTCTGGTAACCACCACTCTGCTTTCTTTCTCTGTGAATTTAACCATTCAAAGCACTGTATATAAATAGAACCATGCAATATTGTCTTGCTGTGACTGGCTCATTTCACTTGGCATGATGTCTGTCCACAAGGTTCATCCATGTTGTAGCATTTAATTAGAATTTCACTCCTTTTTAAGCTGAATAATTCTATCGTGTGTATATATCACATTTTGCTTATCCATTCATCCATTGATGAACACTGGGTTGTTGCAACCTTTGGGTATTGTGAAGAACACTGCCTGACTATGAATGTCCAAATGTCCATTCAAGTCCCTGATTTCAACTCTTTTGGGTTGATAGCTAGAAATGCAATCGCCGGATCATATGGTAATTCTATGTTTAACTTTCTTGAGGACTTGCCATAAAGTTTTCCATAGAGGCTGCATGATCTTATACTCCCATCAACAGCGCACAAGGGCTCCAATTTCTCCAATTCCAATGTCAAATACTTTCTGTGTTTTAATAATAGCCATCCTGGTGGGTATAAAGGGATACTTCATGGTGGTTTTCGTTTGCATTTCCCTAGTGATCGGTGCCATTAAATACATTTCACGTGCCTTGGGGCCATTTGTACATCTTCTTTGAAGAAATGTCTATTCAAAGACGTTACCCAAAAAATGAGCAAGACTAATTTTAAAGGACAATCATTTGATGCGGACAAGAAGCCGTGGTTCACGGAGTGGTGTGTGAATGTACTTTTTCTGTAGCTGCACATGCAACTCATCCTCTTTGGGCGTCATCTCCGGAAAATAATAATCCCGACCTTTTGGAGTGGAGGTCAATGCCTCTTCAGCCGATGTGTGCCTTCTGGTCTCCATGCGGGCGGTCGCTGCAGTGCCCGTGGTGTGCTTGGTAAGCCACATTCTGTGCTGGGTATACGCTTGTCATCGGTCTTCCTGAGAAACAGAAACGTGCTAAAGTTTCCACTAAATACGCATGCAGATTTTGGAGCTCATTATGGCTGGATGGGTTTATTGAAAAACGTACAAAACATTACCAAACGATACAGCAAATAAGTAGAGTCACACGACGTGGTAAGTGACAACCTCGGTAGCAAGAGACTCTGCCTTTTCTCAAAATGCTCGAGGGCGGGGCTGCTCAGCTTCTACTCCACACTCGTATTTTCCTACACTTCATACACCTCATCTGCAGCTTCCCGTCCTCCCAGCTGGCACCATCATTTGGCAGAGACCGCTGGCACAGGCCATGGCACACCTGGCTGGCACACCAGGCAGCCGCATCAAATACCTTCTCCCAGCACCAGACTGGACTAGCAGTGGTTAGCCTTCCCCCGGGCACTCATGTCTTCGCTTATCACTTAATCTCTCTCCAGGGCGCTGCCTACTGTCCTTGAAAGAAAGGTATCAGTTAAGCGGAGCAAGAGGAAAAGAGAGATGTCACTAGGAAACTTCTGGGCCAAGCCACAGGTGTCCCACGCTACCGGTTGGGACTGTGGTCGAGGGTAGATGTGCCAAGTGGAGTTCTACCAAACCCACTTCTGTCAGAAGGGAACAATCCATATAACACACTTGGTTTACAGATGACACGCTGAACAGGGTAAGACAACAGGACAATGGGTCTCAATTGGAACTGTCCCCAGCAAACCAGGACAGCCGATCATTCATCAGTGACCCACAAGGGGTCCAAGGGGAAACCCACACATCTCTGCCCAGACAAGCGGTGTTCCCCATGCAGCAGCCCCCGCCTTTGCTCCTCTGCCAAGGCGGCTCCCAAGTCCAGGTCTATTGTCTTAAAGATTTCCCAGGCACGAATCAAATGCCGATCCATGTGCTCCCCAAACACTTGGCCACGAAAAATAAGCGAGAGGGAACTGGCTCTTTTGAGATATACTGCACTTCACCGTTGGGTGATAGGAAGCCAGTCCCGGCTCTACTAAGAAGGCAAGCTATAGAGTTCAACTCCCCAGGTCACAGCCCAGCACCCCCCTACTTAGCAGCTGTGTGACCCTCAGTAAGTCACTTCACTGCTCTGGTTCCTCACCTAAAAGTGATGATAAGAATCCTTGCCTTCTGGGTTGGTAGGAGCTCAAAGGAACTTTCCGGGATGATGAAAATGTTATGTATCTTGACTGGGTGATGATCACGTAGATCTATACATTTGTCAAAAGTCATCTAGCCATACCCTCAAAATGGGCACATTTTGTAATATGAAATCATATCTCAATAAACTTGAAAATGTTTAAAAGTAAAAAAAAAAAAAAAAAAAGAATCCTTGCCTTCTAGTGTACAGGGTTGCCCAAACAAAGTTTTAGTAATAATGCGTCCCAAATTGAACCAGACCTCCTGGATTTTACGGCTTAATCTGGCAACTCTATTGTTGTCACAGTTAGCACAGTGGCGGCACATTGTAGGTCATGTAAACCTAGCTTTGGTGCCGGTGCTGCTGAGGCTTTGGCTATGAGGAACAGGACCCTAACCGCATGGGGGTAGGGGGCTGTGGTGGAGGGACTCTTCCCTCTCTTTTGCAGGTGCCTTGTGACTCCTACTCCCTGTCTCTCAGAGACCCCGGGGACCCTCACAGTCAGCTTCTCTCGGACCTATCTTTCTGTTGGACTGGCTTCATGCTAATGTCTGACCTGACCCAGCCTCTAGCCTCAAACCAACATGACGTAGTAGATCCAGTTCTGTATTTGGGTTGTTTCCAGGAGCAGACCCTGCCGAAAGGATTGGGGGGTATCCCGCAAACGCAGGCAGCAGGCGGGGGGAGGGAGAAAAGAAAGAAGTGAGACAGGGAAGAAAGAAGTCAAGAAAGAAGTAAGAAAGAAAGAAGGAAAGAAGAAAGGAAGGAAGGAAGGAAGGAAGGAAGGAAGGAAGGAAGGAAGAAAGAAAGAAAGAAAGAAAGAAAGAAAGAAAGAAAGAAAGACAGACAGACAGACGCGGGATGCCTGGGCGGCTCAGTCGGTTGAGCACCTGACTCTTGGTTTCCACTCAGGCCACTGTCTCATGAGCCCCATGTCAGGCTGTGTGCTGACAGTGCAGAGTCTGCTTGGAACTCTCTCTTTAAATAAATAAGTAAACTTTTAAAAAAAGAAAGAAAGAAAGTCACTATCAAGCAAGTTACCACCATGGGTAACTGAATCTTAACCTTTCAGAGAAAACCTAGAAAACGAACTTCCCAACTGAGGGCTGGGCAAGCTTAGCATTTACCCAGGGGCTCTGTTCATCACGCTCGGGGCTGCTTCGGGGGACATGAATTCTCCGGCATTTCGGGCTTGCCTGGTGCACAGGCTAAGCCTGCTCCACTGCCAGACAGAAGTTCTCAGATGCAGAGCACGGTGCGCCCAAGAAGCCGCCTTGGGCGGGTGGAGATGAGGGTGGAGGGGCTACATGAGAGATGCAGGCAGCACTTCCTGCAAGCACCCACCCCAGCTGAGGAACCTGGGTCTCTTAGTTTAGATTCCCAAGGGAGAGCGCCTGATTGGTTGCTGTCCAGCCAATGGGCTGGTTGGTGTGGGTCAGGTGACAACCCTCATCCAATCATCTGGCACCAGGTGGTCAGAGCCCCGGAAGGCATCATGACCTGCGCCATCCACAGAGGCATGGGCTGGGTGGTTATTACAGAAATGGGCCGAGGTGGGGAAAGCCCTCCAGGCACAGCCCCTCGCTCTGGTAGTCATGTCCGTGTTTACAAATAAAGGTAAAATCTGTCTCTTGAACCTGTCTCCTGTGGGTCAGGAGCCTCTCGGGCCAGGCCCAGTGAAGCCCCTTTGCCACCTCTGAGATGCATTCACCAGCTTCCTGTCTTCTCCTTTCGAGGCTAAATCAACATCCTCACTTTCTTTTTTAATTTTATTTATTTTTGAGAGGGAAAGAGAGAGAGCGTGTAAGCAGGGGGAGGGGCAGAGAGAGAGAGGGAGACCCAGAATCTGAAGCAGGCTCCAGGCTCTGAGCTGTCAGCACAGAGCCCGACATGGGGCTTGAACCCAGGAACTATGGGATCATGACCCTAGCTGAAGTCAGTCACCCAACCAACTGAGCCACCCAGGTGCCCCAATATCCTCCCTTTCTTCAGCTCTTCTTCATAGCGTGCTTGTATTTTCATTTGGTCAAAAAAAACCATCAGTCAAAAAAAAGCAGCTGTGAGGTAGGAAGGCAGAGAAGGGAAGCTGGCCCCCCATATTCTGACTTGGGCTGAGAGTGTGCAGGATGGCTGGGCAAGGCCAGCTGGAAGGGAACGTGGGGCAGAAGCCAGATGGTCTGAACCATCTGGTTCCGAACGTCTCAGAAGCCAGATGGTGTTGCATTCTGCTGTCTCCAGGGGGAGTCGCTCGGCAGAGAGGTGAGGAGCCTGCCCTCGGCCACCAATGCCAAGCCAGCTGTCCAAGAAACTGAAGTACATCCTCCTGTACTGAGCCACCATCCTCCTGGTGGCTGGGCGGGCCGTGTCACTGCCAACAGGAAGCCAGGAGGGCAAAGGAACTGTCTGGGAAGAGAACGTCCCCCTGAGATGGGCCCATAACGAGGCCATTTCTCTCAACAGGGACCTTTATCAGCAGAGAGAAAGTTTTCCTGAAGGCCAGTAACTGGTATTGGATAAATAACAAAACAGGAAAAACAAATGAGAACCAGATCAAAAGGAACTCGAACACCCAGCCTTGGCTAATTTGACTTTCTCTGACGTGAGTTCTGTCTCTGGGTTCAGCAGATCCAATTCACTCTGGCCCTTAGAACTGAGTCCAGCCAGTGACTCAGTGCCACTTAGAGGTGGTTGGTGGCTTCTGTCACCATCGGAGTTGGGTTTTCCTTTGGTGACGGTTACCAGCTCTATTCGTTTCCTGGGACTGATGTGACAAAGGACCAGAGCCCAGAGACCTAGGGCAACAGGAAGTTATTCCCTCCCAGGTCTGGAGGCTGGAAGTCCAAAATCAAGATGTCAGCAGGCCCGTGCTCCCTGCAGTGGCTCCTCCCTCTTCCAGCTTCAGAGGCATGTTGACCCCCTTTCACCACCATGGTCACACCCCTCTGATCTCTGCCTCCATTGTCACATGGTCTTCTGTCTCTTATAAGGACACTTGCCATTGATTTAGAGCTAATCCTCTTAGTCCATGATGCTGTCATCTCAAGACCTTTAACTAGATCTACAAAGGCCTTTTGCCCAACTAAGGTCACCTTCACAGGCCCCCAGGATTTGTCCATACACATGGCTTTTTGGAGGCCAACATTCAACCCACCACACCAACTAATTTAAAAATCTCGGAAATCGGGACATCTGGGTGGCTCAGTCGCTTAAGCACCCTGACTTTAGCTCAGGTCATGATTTCAGGGTTCATGGGTTTGAGCCCTGCATCGGGCTCTGTGCTGACACCTCAGAGCCTGGAACTTGCTTCAGATTCTGTGTCTCCCTCTCTCTCTCTCTGCCCCTCCACCTCTCATACTCTGTCTCTCTTTCTCTCAAAAATAAATAAACATGAAACAAAATTTAATAAAAGTCCCGCAAACTTTGTTTGTGAAGTAGTTATTGAATGCTGACTCTACCCCAGGCTTGTGAGGGCTGGGTCTGCTTTGCAATGAACCCCCCCGCACCGAGGCCTAGTGGAGGTTCAGGGAGGTACCCCATGTTCTTCTCAGCCAGCACCTGGCCAGACAGCGATCTGCAGTTGTTGTCCCCAGCAAGCGAGGGAGGGCCAGGGCTTGCCAGGAAAAGACCCCCCCCCCCAGTCAGGAAGCCGGTGCAAGGCAGCCCACCCAGCAGAGCAGCCCAGAAACACCCACTGAAGAGTCTGAACTGAGAGGGTGAGGACTTTCGTTTGCCGGCGCTCCCCGAACAGCCACAGGTGGACAAGCGAGGTGCACTCTCACAGTCTGGGGAGCTGGAGTCTGAAATCAGGGTGTCTGGAGGCCACGTTCTCTCTGAGGCTCTGAGTAGACTCCTTCCCACCTCTTCCCAGTCTCTGCTGGTGGCCGTCGAGCCTTGGCATTCCTTGGCTTGCACCTGTGTCCTTCCCGTCTCTGCTTCTGTCGTCACATGGCCCCGTCTTGTCTCCACATCATCTGCCTCTTCTTTAAGGACACCAATCATACTAGGTCAAGGGCCCACCCTGCTCGCCCTCATCCCATCTACAGTGACCCTATTTCCAAATAAGGTCACATTTTGAGGTGCTAGCGGTTAGGACCTCGACATGTATTTGGAGGGGGACACAAATCAGCCCACTAACTGTAAGTAAAGGGCAACATGCAGTCAGATGGCCCATGGGGCTTGATGAAGTCCCTGAAGGATGGCTCAGGACCACGAGCGTGCTGTCTGTGGCCGTCCTCCAGGGCCCAGGCCTCCTCAGGCAAGGAGGATGAAAGCAGTAGGAGAAGATCCAGCAGCCCCAGCCTGGGGTTGCTGGGTGCTATGTACCCTCTCCTGCGGCCTGGCCCATTTCCCTCAGAATATACAGACCATCATTACCGACTTCCTCTCCACTGACTCTTAGAGCTCTTCCTTCGGCTCCCAGGCGCTACTGTGGGCATTGAGGTTAGCACCTGCTGTTTATGTCTTTTTTTTTTTTAGTTTATTTATTTATTTTGAGAAGAGCGAGAGCACAAGCAGTGGGAGGGGCAGAGAGAGAGAGAAAGAGAGAGAGAATCCCAAGCAGGTTCTGCACTGTCAGCGCATAGCCTGATGTGAGGCTCAAACTCACAAACCGTGAGATCATGACCTGAGCAGAAACCAAGAGTCGGACGCTTAACCAGCTGAGCCACCCAGGTGCCCAGCACCTGGTATTGATTTACAACATCCATGGTTCGTGGTAGAAGTCAGAGCCCGTCACACCTCTGCTCTGCAGCCCCAGTGGCTCCTGCCTCAGTCTCTCATTCCTTGCAAGTCTTTGTTCGGCGCGGACATGGTAAGGGAGGCCAGTCCTGGCCATGTGACCTTCAGCTGCTGCGCCCACCCACAGTGTCCCACTGTTTTCTTTGTTCATGGGTGTATCCTCAGTGCCTGGAACAGTTCCTGGTAAATATTAGGCCCCCTTCCTTTCTTCCTTCCTTCCTTCCCTCCTTCATCAGATATCTACCGTATGTATCCGGTGTGTCGGGCATGGCCTAGGCACGCGGCACAGTCTTTATTTTCTGTCCTTACCCGCCCCTGCTGCCCAAACCCTCCGCCTCCCTTCACCCTGTGCTGCCATCACAGAGCGCCAGCCTTCCAGACCCCAGCGGGGGGCGCTCGCCTGCAGTCTGCTGCTTCCCAGGGCTGGCCTGACAGAGTGAGCGAGCGAGCGACCCCCTTCCGTGTGGCATGATCACAGGCGAGCCTCTCCTGACCGCCTCCCGCTGCTGTTCGAGGCTGAGCTGTTGGAAGCCAACGTTTCTGGGCTGGCTCATTTTGAAACAATGATACGGTTCACACATTCAGCACTTTTGCACAGAGCCCTTGGCCACCGTCCAGGCTGGCTTCCTTCCAGCTCCCTGATGCATCAGCTTCTGAGTCAACCTCTTTCGGTTCAGTATAAGCTTAGCAGAATCTCACCTTCAAAACTCGCTTAATCAGAATGTGACAAGACTATGTCTGCGGAAGTGCGAGGGAGTTTCTCTGCATTATTTCTCAGGCATCATGTTTATGGAGTTGACCAGAGATTCTCTTGCAACTTTTTCTCAGGGTTCTGGAAATGTAGTTAAACATAAGCAAAAAAAAAAAAAAAAAAAAAATCTATGCCTGCAAAATAACCTTGTCTTAGCAGGCACGTTGCTTCTGCCATTTTGTAACCCCCAAAGGGCTGCTGGTGGAGATCACGGTCTGTATTTGCTGATGCCCTGAAGGGATGGGTTCAGGGACTTACCTGAAGTGTCCCTGAAGTGAGTTGGAAATTTGGTGGGTCAGTAGAGCACAGGGGTCAAATATGGCGAGCTGTGGATATTTCTGATACCTTCCACAGGTGGGACAGAATTCCCAGATTATTACTTCCTCACTCTTCCATGATTCCAAGAAACAGCGGGAAGACGGATAACGGAGTATTCCAAGGGGTCCCATTGGGTCTGCTGCCAAAAGACTGCTTCAGTTGGCACATGGAGATGCTGTGTTCTCCTTGGTTGAGGTAAGAAGACAAAAAGAAAACTGTCTAGAAGGAACTGAAAGAAGGAAAACATGGGGGCCCATAGGGTGGAAATGGAGAGCCCTCACCAATCCGGCCCCTAAACCAGGGGGATATGGTGCACTGCCTGCTGCCCTCGTGGTACAGAGAGCACGAGGCACCCCAGTGCTGATGATGTACCCCGTGGGACCTCGGAGAGCACAAAACAGAGCCCAGGGCATTCCCGGCATGCAGCCCCCAATGTTGGATGCAAGGCAACCATTTTGATTTTTTTAGATAGAAGTCTCCCCCAAAGCCTCTCCAGCTCCAAGGACCACAGCAGTTTTGCAGAAGGACCCTTGAGAGACTGAGGTTTGCCTAGCAGGGGCGCTCATTTCCTTAGGAAAGTTGCAGACTCCAGGTTTGACGTCATCGGGACCGGAGATTTCCTCAGCCAATCAGAACTCAGCACCAGGTGAGGCTCCCCCACCACCACCTTACACCATCACCCTGCATGCCCCGCCCCCAGCAGCGCAGGGAGCCCCAGAGGTGACTCCTGCACACACACCGGGGCCTGTGAAGCCATTGTTGCTCACACACTGGGGAGGGGGGAGGGAATGGGCGGGCCGGCGTGAGGCCCCACAGTGCCCCCTGACGGTGAGTCTCGGGAAGTGCAGTGCAGCGGCAGTGCTGGGACATCCTCACGGAGCAAAACCCCCTGGGATCCGCCGCCAGGGGGCTGGGTGCTGCCCCTCACCTGGCCTGACACGGGGCATCCAAGTAGCGTGGCCGATTCCCTTCTGTTCTACTGCCGGTTCTTCCAACAGTTCGCAGCCATGCAGGGCCAGGTCCCAAGGCAGCTACAAGACTCCAACCCTGTGGCCTTGTCCCCTCTGGGGCCCGCGCACAACTCCTCCAGCCCCAAAGCCTCCCATTAGCCGTACTGGGCTAGTGGGTACCATTGGTTCATCACACTTGCCGAGAGGTAGCTAAATCGCCGCCACCAGCACAGATTTTCAGCTTCTGTTTATCTCTTGGTTTCTTAAGCCTGTGTTTTGACACTGGATTAGAGGTGCCTGCAAGGTGTGGAGAGCAGGGAGGCCAGCAAGGTGGCCCAGAGCTCTCAGGCTGTTTATAGCCTTGGCCTTGGCCCTGTCCACCCACCCTGGAACCCCACTGTGTCCTACTCTTGACCCTCCTCGCTAAGGCCCTGTGCTTTGGGCCCTGGGTTCCTATCCTCTCTGCCTCTTGTACTTGGTACTGCCTTCTGGCCTTGATTTTGGCCTCCACTCAGCAATGTTCTGGCTTACACCCAGCACAGCTAGATACGCTGTCTTTAGCAGATGCTCTTCCAAGCTTAATGTGGTCCTGACAGCCCCTGATTCCAGAAATGTCCCTCATCTCCACCCTGCACCCTGCTGTGGATGATGCTCAGGATGGACACTGCAAGTAGGAACAGAAAATGTTAGCAACTTGGGCTCTAGCAGAAGGGGAAACTGAGGCAGGTGTTATCTAAATCTTAGCTATGCCTCCTGGGGTTGAGGAGCAGGGGAGGAATATGAATGGATGTATGGTGTCTCTGGATGTAGCTTTAATGTGATCTAAAATGCAAACATTGCAAGAGAGATGTTCGTGCTCCAGTTTAATTGGATAAATCGACCAAGGAGGGGGATGGGGCTGATTCTAGACCTGCCGATGGTGGTTAGGTCAGGGGAAGGAATCAATAGTGGGTACCAGAAAAAGCCCTTTGAGATTCAGCAAGAGCCACAGTACCTGAAGGGTCCAGTGACTGACAACCAATAGCCCAGGTAAAGAGAGAGCACAGGGATCACTGTGTAGTAGGAAAGAATCCAGGTCAAGTTACAAGGAACCAAAGCCTAGAGATTATACCTAAGGATTGAGGCCGAGTCTTTAAATGGTGAGTTTCACAGAGTTGGGCACAGAACGCTTCAAGTCCTCCCGCTCAATGGTCAGCAAACATCAATGGTTTTGGGTTTTTTTTAATGTTTTATTTATTTTTGAGACAGAGAGAGACAGAGCATGAGAGGGTGAGGGGCAGAGACAGAGGGACACAGAATCCAAAGCAGGCTCCAGTCTCCGAGCTGTCAGCAAAGAGCCCGACGTGGAGCTCGAACCCACGAATGTGACATCATGACCTGAGCCAAAGTTGGAGGCTTAACTGACTGAGCCACCCAGGCGCCCCACATCAATGTTTCTGGGACAGGCTGCTGACATAAATGTAATAGGGAGAGGTGTGAACCATGCCAACCACAGAGGGCATATCTGTGGTTGCCATTTGTGCTCTTCCCCATTAGTGTCAATCCTTCTTTCCAGGCACTCAGTGGGCTCTCCCATCCCTACCTCCGCTGAAATTAGGAAACATAGAGGAGTTACTCTGGCCCGTGACCCCCGAAGGGCGTGTGTCCTTCTGGGAGGACGCTTTAAGAACCAGTGAGCTCCTCACCTTCGCTCCTACGGTAGACTTATAACCACATGTCAAGATGGAGCCTCCACCTGCCTGAGCCCCTGAGTGGACACGCGAGCAGAACCCTCTGCCAACACATGGCACGTAGCAAGGACAGAAAGTAAACTTTAATTGTGTTAAGTCACTAGGTCTGAGGGGTGGTTACTACGGCATAGACTCACCTAGCCTCGCCATTGGACCCTCCCTCTGCCCGTGAGTCTCTGGGACCATAATCAAAGAGTTTTCCCTCATCAAGAACTCTCCAGAGTTTCTGAGTCCTTTGTCAGCATTATGGGGTTCAAAGAAAACCACCAGGGGGACGTGGGTGGCTCAGTTGGTTACGATGGCTGACTCTTGATTTCAGCTCAGGTCACGATCTCATGGCTCATGAGTCTGAGTCCCACATCGGTTAGCAATGTGACCGCAGAGCCCACTTTGGATTCTCTGTCTCTCTTGCTGTGCCCCTCCCCCCACCCCTCAAAAACAAATGTTAAAAAAAAAATTTTTAAGGAAAAAAAAGACCACCAAAAGGCAACAGCCCCATGCTTTGAGTTTTTTCAATTCATTGAGAAATCATACAATCATCATCGACATCATCAAGAGGGCAGTCGATGGCGGCCACCTCGTTACTCGTGGTTCTGAAAACAGAAATCAGCCTGGTCCAGGCAGAAGCAGGGGTGATCACGAGCACTGGCTATGTGACTGCTCCACACGCACAGACACAGCCCAGTACACAAGCCCTTAAAGGGGAAAATGACGCTGCGCTTGATTCCAACTGGTGTCACTCTCCCAGGAGAGAGCTCATCCTAGTGGACCTGTCGGGCTAGAAGGCAGCGCTGAGGTTTACGGGGATCGAGCCGCAGACTGAGAGGCCACCTCCCTGTGACTCTGTTTCCTCATCTGTAAAATGGCACCATCCTGATCCGCCAAGTGCCCCTCTGCACTAGACATGATGCCAGGCCCTGGGGATACAGAGATGACCGTGTCCCACGGTCTGTCCTCAGGGGTCGTACGGTCCAGCACAGGGCTATTTGACCTGCTGGGCTGGGAATCGTTTGTTACTGGTCTGCAGGAAAACAAGGAGCTTGCACCAGAATGTAAATCAATTCTCCTCACTAGGGACACCGCCTAGACCCACTGGCTTGTATAGCAAGACTTTCTCAATGAAAAAAGTGATGAGTTGATTTACAAATTCTTTATTGAGAATGGCAACTTTGTGCCACTTAGCTATTGACTACCACCGAGTCATTGATTTAATGAATATCATCAAATAGCATTGTCTAGTAGTTTTTTTAATTAGTTTATTGCCAAGCTGGTTTCCATAGAACACCCAGTGCTCTTCCCCACAAGTGCCCCCCTCCATGTCCATCACCCCCCTTCCCCTTTCCCCCTCCCCCTTCAGCCCTCTGTTCATTTTCAGTATTCAAGAGTCTCCCCTGATTTGCCTCCCTCCCTCTCCCTAACTCTTTTCCCCCCTTCCCCTCCCCATGGTCCTCTATTAGGTCTCTCCTGTTAGACCTATGAGTGAAAACATATGGTATCTGTCCTTCTCCGCCTGACTTATTTCGCTTAGCATGACACCCTCGAAGTCCGTCCACTTAGTAGTTTTGAGACTTACTCTAAAGGAGTTAGAAGAAGTGAAACATTCTGGTGGCAGGGCAATGGCAGAGGCTGTGGGTGCCCCTTCTCCGAGTCCCGCGGGCGCTCACCAGTCTGGGGCACCCTGGCAGTTTCCTGCAGCCAGCATCTGTGATATTGTACCTGAGGGCTTCCCCTGAGCACCAGCGTGAGCGGAAAGCAGGAGTGTGGAGAGTTGATGCCCCTGGGAGCTCCCCTCAGTCCAAGAAAAGGATGTGGAGACTAAATCACCCAGCTTTTTGTCCCCAGTGCGACAATGCTGAATGCATATTCTATGCTCTGTCTCTCACAGGTCCCCAGCAAGACTACACCCCCCCGCCCCCGTCACCCACAGTGGTGACCTGCTCACTAGGAAACCCTATCTTGCCCACCCCACCCCCAGCTTCCTCCCAATTAAACCGCGTGCACTCACAGTCTTGTCTCAGGACCTGCTTCGCGGGGGGGGGGGGGGGGGGGGTCCTGTCTAAGACACTGCTGTCTAATGACCGCAGGCATCAAACGGTGGAATTTGTGCTTGATCAGCACTTTGGGAGCGAGAAGCAAAAATCCTTCTTAGAGCTCTTGCTACATCCGGGAATCTTTTCCTGCTCCCCATCACCACCTTGCTGCTCAGATTGGCCCACGGGGCAGCAATGACTCCCAGTGTAAGGTTTGTATTGTATTCAGTTTAGGAAGGCAGCGGAGTCGGATGCAAAGAGAACACTGGGCCTGGACTCCGAAACAGAACTCTTGATGTTTGTCCCAAACCTCTTTATCTCACAGGAGGCGTCCCTGTCCGCCCAGCTGCCCTAAGTGTCAACTTTGATTCTTCCCTTCTCTGTACTCTGCACATACAATCCATGGGCGAGTGCTCCATGTATGCCTTGGGAACCTAGTCATTCAGCCCTCTCCAGGCCACCCCTTAATTCCAAGCCACCATGACCTCTCTCTAGGGCCACACCGATGGCTTCCCAACTGGCTCTTCCCCCTCCATCCTACTCCTTATGATCTGATTTCCACAAAACATCCAGAGAGACCTGAGAACACTGTAAATCAGATCATGCCTTCCCCTGCTTGAAACCTTTCAGTGACTCATCATCTCAGTTGGGAAAATACCCACACCTGCTTAGCGTGGCCTGCAAGGCCCTACCTTCCTCCAATCTGGCTTCCTCCATTCCTCACTGAGCTCCAGCCAATGGCCCCCGATCAACTCCTCCCATGTCCCCAGCTCTTTGCTGCCCCAGGGACTGTGCCTTTTTCTCTCTGTCTGCCTGGAAGCCCCTTCCTTGGTCTTCACACGGCAGTGGCAGCTCCTTTGCGTGGTCAGGCCCAGTTCACATGTCACTCAGCAAGCCCTTCCCCAGTCACCCTAACTAAAATGTCCCCTTCCCCCCAACAACATGCACCAGAAACCCAATTACTAGCCACCACTATTTATTATCTTTTTAGCAATTATTGCTAATCTAAACTTACCTTGCATGCTTTCGTTTGCTTCTGCCAGCCTCCTTTCCTGGAAGGGAACCTCCATGAAAGCCCCAATTTCTGTCTCCTTTGCACCACCCCCCCAGCCCTTGGAGGGGGCCTAGCAGATAGGTCGTGCTCAGTGCATTATTTAAGTCCCAGCGGCTTGGTGTCTTGCCTTTGGCACTTACTATGTGACCTTGTGCACAAAGTCTCAGCTTCCTCAGATGTAAAATGGGGATGATCTAGTAATTTCCTTATAAAACTCCTAACAGCATCTCACACATGGGGGAAATCTGGCAAATGCTGGGTTGTTTCCATGCCCATCATAATACTTTCGGCTTAATGGAGAAAAACACCTACATTTAACAAGAGGATTAAACAATAAGGGGCCTAGGGACGCCCAGTGGCCCAGTCGGTGAGGTGTCTGACTTTGGCTCAGGTCATGATCTCATGGTCCGTGGGTTCCAGCCCCACGACAGGCTCTGTGCTGACAGCTCAGAGCCTGGATCCTGCTTCGGATTCTCTGTCTCCCTCTCTCTCTATCCCTCCCCTGCTCATGCTCTATCTCTGTCTCTCACAAATAACAACAACAACAAAAAGCACATGAGCGTTTTGAAGACATGATATGGGTTCAAATCCCTGCTCTGACAACCTCCTCCCTGTGTGACCTTGGCCAGTAACTTCATTTCTCTGTGCCTTAGTCTTCCCATCTGTAAACTGGGGAACTGTGGCCAGTAATAGAACCCACTTCCTGGGGTTGCTGTGACAACTAACACTTGTGAGCCTCTTGCAACGGTGCCTGGCACACAGTAGGTGCTTTATTGGTGTTTGTTGAATGAATACACCTCTCCTCTAGCCTCTGATGAATGGAGTCACCTCGACCCAGAGCAGCCGGCCACGTCCCCCAGGGTGGCCTGAGCCAGGGTGCCCAGGACCCAACCTAGGTGGGCTCCACAGCTCATTTGCAAGTTAGTCTTTGCAGCGGTGAACAGGCCCGTGCCACCTGTCACCTGGGGGACATTAAACAGACCTTCCCCTCCCGCCGCAGCGCAGCCCCAGGAAAGCGGACAGCCTCAGAAATAATTAATGTCTCACAGCAGGGCCTCATCTTCCCACAGTCAAAGTTTCATGGTGGTATCTGTCAGCACCCACCCCACCCCCAGCCCGGGGCCACGCAGCCTGGGCCTTGCTGGCCAGTGAAACAGGGCCACCAGCAGCCACCCTCCCAGGTGGAGTGTGCTGGGGACAGCGCCTGGCCACTCTGCTGCTAAGTCAAGTGGCTTACCTCATGTGCCGTCCAGCCCCGGGAAGTAGGCTAAGGCCTGGGGAGATTATTTGCAGAGAATTAGAGCAGGAGGGAGCAGGCTTAGGGCGGCCTTCCAACCGGTGACTCTCTGTAACTGCCACCAGCAAAGGACGGGGCCACCTTTAGCTGAGGGTGAGCGCTGACTGTGGGAAGGTGCTGTGAGGGCAGCTGGGCTCACAGCTGCCCCCTCCCCCTCCCCTGGGACTGCTGACCCCTGTGGCCTGGGGGGCAGGTGGGGGGGCTCCTTGAGATGCCACCATTCAAATGGAAGGGGGCCATTCAAATGGGATTCCCCCTGGGTTTGAAGCAACAGCGTGGAAAGAGACCGAATTGTCACTGGTGGGTTGACAAAACTCAATGTGGAAGGAAGAAACGAACGAATGAACCAGACTTAGGCATGGCTGACATACGTGACTGTTACAGGACAATAGTTTTTCCCAGAGATGCGATAGAGCTATTACTAAACTGACTTCTAAAGGTAAATTATCTAATCCGCATAAAATAGATAAAATCAGAATTATTAGATGCTTCAAATAACAATAGTTAGCATTTCCTGAGCCCTTACTCACCAGATATTTCTTCTTCGTGTTTTACAATTGTAAATTCACTGAACCCTAACAGTAATATAAAGGAGGTGATATTCTAAGCCCCACTTTACAGGTGGAGAAACTGAGGGGCAGAAATGTCCCAGGCTAACCTTGTAGTCTGGCTCTGGAGCCCACGGGCTAAATGTCCCACTTCTGCCTTGGTGTAGCCAGAACGGCTCTTAGGCCAGAGCAATCCGTGGCCACGGCCTCACTGAGGCATCCCTGCTGGGCTGGCGCTCGCCTCCGTCCCCCCTGCAGGATGAAGAGTCGTCCACACCGAGGAGGGCAGGAGGTCTGAGCTTCGGACGCCCCAGCCAGTCTGGTTAGAAGCTAGGGTTCCCCGGTGGCCCGTCCCAGCTCTGCAAGACCGACAACTCAGCTGTTTGCTGCCCGGAGCCTGGAACCCGGTGCTCCCTCCCCGATACCAGTGGAGTCAGGCTGCGGGGTACCGCCAAGCCCTCCCCCCCACCCCCGTGTCACACGCAGGCCTGGTCCGACTCCAGGACCCTCACCCCACGTCCAACAGCCCATTTCCTCCAGATCCAGTACCTCGGGGGTTGGTACCTGGCTTGCTAGAGGGTGATGGCATGGGCGGGGCCACGAGTCCCGCACACTGCAGGGGCCTCCAAGCTTGGGAGGGGATTGCGGCAGGCGCAGGGGCTGAGGCTGGATCCACAGCTGAAAACCAACTTCAGGGCGCCTCGTGGCTCAGGTGGCTGGGCGACCAACTCCTGATTTCAGTTCAGGTCATGATCTCGCAGTTGGAAGGATCAAGCCCTGTATCGGGCTCTGTGCTGACAGTGCTTGGGATTCTCTCACTCCCTCTCTCTCTCCGCTCATCTCTCAAAATAAATAAATAAAAATTTTAAAGAAAAACTCACTTCAAGCAGGTCATGGCCTTTACCTGGTAACCAGGACATAGAGGACTGAACAAGAAGAACTGGTTCTCGGCCTCACACGTGGGATTGCCAGCCCACGCGGTAGTCTGCAACATAAACACACTACCATTCTCATCAGCTCTAAGGCTCTCGATTCAGCTAAGAAGGTGGGGGTGGGGTGGGTAGTGGTGCTAGCGGAACTTTGACATGCAAACCATTTAAAGACACATCCTGATTTCAAAGATGTTCTTCTGGAGCCACATCGGCCTTGTCGGATGACACAGTCACAGCGAGGAAATGGCAGACGTTTGCCCAGCTCCTGCCGTGAGAGGCAAAACTGGTATCTCCTTCTGCTACTACTGCTCATGTTGAAAATAAGCCTGTTGTCATTAATTAGGCCTCACAGCGTTCCCAGTCAGACCCATATTCCCCACACAGTTACCCCATGAGAAATAACGTTTTCCTGTCCCTGCATAAGAGATTTTAGATCAAAACATTATAAATGTTTGACAAAAGCCTCTTCTAATCAGCCTGGCAGACCCAAAACATAGACTTGAAGGGGTTAAAAACACAAAAATTACATTTGAGTCTGATCCGGAGAAAAGGAGCCTAATTTGCAGATAGGAATTAAAAACAAGGTCAAAAACATAGTCCATTTGCATCTGGTCCGAAGAAAATTGGAGCCTGAACTGGAGATTAGAAGTAAAAGACAAGGTCAGAACATGGTCCCCTCCCAAAGTCTACATTCGTCAAATATCCTCCCTTGTACTGACTTCACTTATGAGGATGGATAAGAAAATGGAAACCCAGGTCCAAGGGCAATACACACAGGCTGCCACTGTGCCTGCATCAAAAAAAGGACCTTCTCAAGCAACTTGTTAATAATTTTTTTTCCTCTCTTGTAGTTTATAAGCCAGTCACAATAACTCTTAGCCTGTCTATATACAACTTAGCCTATGTTTTAATCTAAGCTTTACTCACTTTAATAATATGTATGTTCATCCTGTTTTCTACTAAAAACATCCTGTTATGTTCCTAGTTATAAAATTTACTCAAATTCACTGTAAGTGCATTACAGTGATTTGGTTGTAACTTGTCAATTAAAAAGCAAAGTCATAAATATTGGCCAATAACCAACCTGTAGAAAACAAGACAGGCTTGTTACTTTCTTACTCTGGGAGACTGGCGCCAAGAACAAACGGGATGGTTCTGAAGAACACATCTGTACAACTTGTTTCTGTATACTTCCTATTATTAAAGCACCTTATCACTAAGAATTAGTCGCCGTAAATTCCTATTTTCTGATGTCATGTTATTGCTTGATCAGTAAAAAAAAGACACCAAAGCAGACAGAGCAGAGATGGCTGCCTGGTGATCAAAAAAAAGAAACTTGAAGCTCTCTCGTCTCTCTCTCGTGCCGACACCATTCATTTTTTCAGGGACCCCTGGACCTGCTGGAGTGCCCCAAAACACAAGTTTTTAAAGATCACTAAGAAGCAAGGCATGTCACTTAACAGGGCTGCTCACCTGCCCGGTCCCCACCGAGCTCTGGCAATCTGGACACTTCCCTCCACCCATCCTGGGCTTTCAGACCCAATTCAACATTGCACTGGGGAATGAGCTCAAACAGGGAGCCTCTGCTGAGGTTCCGCAGCTGCTCTGTCTCTGTCATGAGCAGAAAGACGGTCCCCCAAGATGTTCCTGTCCTAGTCCCTGGAGCCCGTAAATATGGACCTTACACGGGATACCACAGGTGTGATGTGGGACCCCGAGAAGGGGAGATTGTCCTGGACTGCGCAGGTGGGCCCAGGTCGTCACAAGGGTCCTCATAAGAGAGAGGCAAGAGGCCAGGAGAGAGGTGACAACAGAAGCAGAGACCAGAGTGACGCGGAGTAGCGGGGGACCATGGGGCCAGGAAGGCAGCAGCCTCGGGAAGTTGAAAAAGTTAAGGAAATGGATTTTCCCCTCGAGCCTCCAGAAGGATAGCAGACTTGCCGACACTTTGATTTCAGGCCGGTGAGAGCGGCTGGACACTCTGACCTCCAGAGCTGTAACAGGCCTGTGTTATTTAAGCCAAAAAAGAGCAACACAGCCAGTACTTACGATGTGGAGGTCGTGAATATGTATCCGCAAGAGGAATTATTCCCCGGGTCTCCGATGACAGTGTTGTGCACAGCTTCAAAGGAGTCTGCATCTCCAGCAGCCCGGCGGAGGCAGTGAGCTGTCGGAAGACTCAGAGGAGAGAGAAGAGAGACACCGATGTCAAGGGACCCCCAGCGGAACCTGAAGAAAATGGCTCCAAAAACCTGAGAGGGGAAAAAGCAAAGTTCTAAAGCAGTAGACACATTTTCATAATATGTGACTTTAGATATGGGAGTGCACGTTTAAAAAATATTACAAACCGGGGCACCTGGATGGCTCAGGCAGTTAAGCATCCAACTTCGGCTCAGCTCACGATCTCACAGTTCGTGAGTTCGAGCCCTGCGTTGGGGCTCTGTGCGGACAGCTCAGAGCCTGGAGCCTGCTTAGGTTTCTGGGTCTCCCTCTCTGCCCCTCCCTCACTCATGCTCTCTCTCTCTCTCTCTCTCTCTTTCTCAAAAACAAATAAACATTAAAAAAATAAAAAGTATTATAGACCCTTGACTATTTCTCTACAAATTTATATATTCGAGTTGGCCAGAAACATTGGCTTTTGGCTGATTAGTTGGTTGGTTTTGTTTGGGGGATATTTTCACTCTTTTCACTGGAAAAATGGGATATTGCTTTATATGTGGAGTTGCATGTATGAACTGAGCACATATGGCACAGCAGGAACAGACTTGAAAGCCTAGAATTTAGGTGTTAGTGTGAAGGGGACTCAAACCCGCACCCGCCCACAGTTTCAGGACAATGGGTCCATCAGATTTCAAGTGTTAGAGGCTATCCCCATACCTAGGCCAGCCTCTCCACATGTTTGTTCTGTTGTTTTTTTAATGGTTTTATTTTATTTTTGAGAGAGAGAGAGAGGGAGAAAGAATCCAAAGCAGGCTCCAGGGTCTGAGCTGTCAGCACAGAGCCTGACGCGGGGACTCGAACCCACCAACTGTGAGATCATGACCTTATCCGAAGTTGGACACTTAACCGACTGAGCCACCCAGGCGCCCCTCCACATCTTTGTTCTTTTCGTGATTTGGAAGGCAACAGTAGAAACATTCGAGACAGACAAGGGCCAGGCAAGCCCCTTAACAGTATCCTGAGAAGCATGAGGTTGTGAATTCCTTTTCCAGATCTTTAGAAGATTGTGTGGGAGGGGTGGGAGGGGCCAGTTTAACTACCATTGTCCTTTTCCTTCGGAGATTGATCTAGAAAATGTCCTAGCTGCCCCCAATGTCCCTCAGAGATGGAACCAGAAGAGTGGGGGTGGGGTGACCAGGGACGAGGCCCGACCCAGCTCCCCATGTCCTCATGTCCCCTGCCTTCGTGGGAGTAACCAATGACATTCTCTCTCCCAGTTGAGTGGCTGAAGAATTTTCCAGATCAAGCATCAGCAAATTCTAATCTAACCTAAACCCTACCTCCAACCAATGATTCATTTTTCCTACCAGTCAGAAACCTTTAGGAACCCAAACTCAATTTGCGGGGCTCCCCACAGGGCCTGCTTTAGTGCTTCTCTTAAAGGAAAAAAAAATTCTTTTAAGGAATTTGGTATTGTATTTCAAAAAAGTAAAAGACAGAAAAAGGAAGAAAGAGCTGAATGGGAAATGGACTGGAAACATCTGGGAACATTTCTGCCCTACTTAGAATTCCCCAGACAGGGACGCCTGGGTAGCTCCATCAGTTGTGACCAACTTTGGCTCTGGTCGTGCACTCACTGTTGGTGAGTGTGAGCCCCATATCTGGGCTCTCTGCTGTTAGCACAGAGCCTGCTTCAGATCCTCTCTCTCTCTCTCTCTCTCTCTCTCTCTCTCTCTCTCTCTCTCTTTCTCTTTCTCTCTCACTCACTCCCCCACTGTGTTCTCATTCCCTCTCTCTCTCTCAAAAATAAGCATTAAAAAAAGTCTTCAAAGAATTCCCCATATCATCTTGATTTGCCAGCACCATTGACTCAGAATCATTTGGTTGGTACAAGGGCACAGCCTTTTGATTTGCAAAGGGCTTGTCTGTCTGTCCTACCTGATCCTACCCAACGGCACCACTGGGCAAGCCTGGCCAGTATCGTCCATGGTTTGCAGACCCCCAGAAGCTTAGATTTAGAGGAAAATAGAAAACAACACACATTTGTGTGGCTCTCAAATAAACCAAAAAAAAAAAAAAGGGAATTCATTGGTTCATAGGAGAAGTTCAAGGGGTGGGTTCAGAGGACCTCAAACAATAGCATCTGTGCACGCACCGTCTCCCCTGCCTCCCTCCTTCTCTCCCGCGCCCCTGGCCTTTTCCTCCATCTTTAGCTTTCTTCTGTGTTGGCTTCATTCGCAGACGGACTGTCTCCCAAGAACTGGCAAAGAGGCAATGGTGGCCAGCACCCCCAGGCTTAGACCTGGCCGATTTAGTAGCCTAGTAAAAAACAAGGTCCTTTCCCACTAGTATTTCAATAAAAGTCTGGAGCTTGGCCTCTCCAGCCTGGCCGGAACAACTTTGGCTCATTCCCAACCCTAAGCCAATCACTGTGGCTGGAGTCATTGGTCATTCCCCTCCCAGGCAAATGACACAAGAGCCGAGAAGGGACAGGTCTCCGGAGGCCATCCAGGTGCTGCTACTAGCAGAAGGGGGAGTCCCTGGGCAGGCCGAAACAAAATGTGGAGGTCTGGGGGCGCCTGGGTGGCTCAGTCAGTTAAGCCTCTGGCTTTGGCTCAGGTCAGATCTCACATTCGTGGGTTCGAGCCCCACGTCAGGCTCTGTGCTGACAGCTCAGAGCCTGGAGCCTGCTTCCGGTTCTGTATCTCCTTCTCTCTCTGCCCCTCCCCCTCTCATGCTCTGTCTCTCTCTGTATCAAAAATAAATAAAACATTAAAAAAACAAAATGTGGAGGTCTGCCACCTCACTATTCTCCTTATTCAGTTGAGCAAATGGAAGCAGAGAGGCATGGTCCTGGGTCCCAGAGCCAGATGCCGTGGCCTGTATGCGTGCCGGTAGGGGAGGGAGGGGTGGGGGGAACGTGGCTCCATTGGCATGCCTTCTAGGGGTAGTGCTGATACCAGTCCACCTCCTGTTCAGCTCTAAACTCACACTCCCTGTCGGGGACGCCAGCTTATGCTCACTGCACTGGGCCTCACACCGCCACTGCCCCTGTGAAGCAGCACCTTTCATTTAGAAGAGCATGTTCTTGGGGACACAGTAAGTCAATGGTCAGCCTCCTTATGTCCTTCCTTCATGTCTCGTGGGAGGCAAAGAGAAGCCATTTGGACCCAGCCTCCATTTCTCCTTCCAAGGTCGGCCCAGCCCTGCCCTGGTTACCTGGCCGGTAGGAGGTGCTCCATGGTGCTCCCTCACGTCCCTCTTTCTGTCCAGCCCTGCTCCTGGCCATCTGTCTAATCAACGTTGTTCTGATCTATTTAAGAGACTGCTGTGTCTATGTTCTTAACCATATATGATGCTCTTTTTATGTGTGTTTATTTTTGAGAGAGTGCAAGTAGGGGAGGGGCACAGAGAGAGGGAGACCAAGAATCCAAAGCAGGCTCTGAGCTGTCAGCACAGAGCCCGACATGGGGCTTGAAATCGCGAACCGTGCGATCATGACCTGAGCCAAAGTCAGATGTGCAACTGACTGAGCCACCCAGGTGTCCCCCCAAACATATATGATGTTCTTAAATGAAAAACGACAGGGACTGGGCTTTATTTCTTTTCTCCCCCCGAGTGGCCAGTCCAGCACTGCCTACAGTAGAAGAGTGATTTGCTAGTGATTTGCACTAGACCCATTTTGGGGGTGACTGGAAGGTTAATATTCAGTAGACTAAGAGAAGACACAGTGTAGTGTGTTATCATTTACTCATTTCCATTTCTAAGTTTTCTGATCACAGATTGTTCCAGAAGCCACAGATTGTTCCGGAGTGGATAGGAGCAGTTCCATAAGCGTTACATAGGATATGAATTTGGCCTTAGTGTGATTTTTCTAATCAAAGCATCTTTCACTTGCTCTACAGTGTATTTTTTAGAAAGCAGTTTCTCCCAATGGTGTCCTTTCTTCTTCCTCACAATTAAAAGAAATCTCCTCTTTTATATTTTTCTTTTTCATTCTTTGGGATAGTAGCTTTTCTATAGATAGATACAGATGAGTTTTTATATTTCATCTCCCTCAAATTTTAATGTGTCTTCTTTAGATTCTATCCCCGACTTGAGGCTGAGAACAGGGAGTTCGATTACGCAGAGCATTAAAGATTTATCACCTCCAGCACTCTTTATAGGACTTTTCTTATTCCTTAGGAATAACTCATTTGCTTGGGTTATTTTGCAGAAGAGAGGGGAATTGCAGTTTTCTGAAGCTTTGCATGAATTTTCAAAACTCTGTAGGATGGCGAGTTTTTAATAACTCCAACTAATTGCCCTCTTAAAGATTAGAGGTTAGGCTGAAGCCTTTAAGTTGACCACCATTGAAAATGATGAATAAAACCAACTTATTACGAACAAAGTGTGGTCTCAATACGAAGACGCCTCTGGGGGACCGCCATTTGAACAAGAAAGGTCCCCCCACCCCCCCGTTCAGGTTTGAGGAGATCGATAGCAAATCCACCCAACAAAGGAATGTTGGTTGCAAGTGCTAAAATTACATGAGCAGGTTTCCCCTTTGCTGAGAGCAGTGAGCTGAATTAATGTAGTATTTGTTTTCTACCCAGTGGGTTATAATGATAATGAGAAAGGGGCGCACCGTGTGGAGGATGAGAGCTGTAAGGACCCAGAACGGCATTCATCTGCCAGGTCTTGCTTTGATGATCTATGCCCCACGGTGTTTTGGATCTAAAAAAAAAAGTAGAATGTCACACCATAAGTGCCACAAAATAGTCAACTTGAATGATAGAATCATAATGTAGAAAAGGGTCTCCCAACCCCACCCCAGGACCACTTTACAGATAAGTGAGGAGCCGGAAGGACTACAGACTTGGCCAGGGTCTCAGAGTAAGCGGCGGTTTCGAGCCTCCACCCCTCCTGTGTTCCTTCTCCACTGGGACACTCCTCCATTCTTACGCATCGGACCTGTCATCCGTCGTGAGGTGGCCACACTGGGGACGAGACCCGAATGGTTGTGCAGAACCAAGCGCACATGTTCTTTTTTTTAATTGTTAATTTTTTTTTTTGAGAGAGAGAGAGCATGAGCAGAAGAGGGTCAGAGAGAGAGGGAGACACAGAATCTGAAGACAGGCTCTAGGCTCTGAGCTGTCAGCACAGAGCCCAGCGCAGGGCTCGAACCCACAAACCGTGAGATCATGACCTGAGCCGAAGTCGGACGCTTAACCGACTGAGCCACCCAGGCGCCCCATGCGCACATGTTCTTAAACATCCCACTCAAAGCCGTATTTAACATCAGAACTTGTCCAGACTTTATTTTCTTAAATGTTTATTTAGTTTTGAGAGAGAGTTCGAGCAGGAGTGGGGGGGAACAGAGGACCTGAAGCCAGCTCTGCACTGACAGCAGAGAACCATGAGACCATGACCTGAGCGGAAGTCGGATGCTCAGCCGACTGAGGCACCCAGGCGCCCCCAGACTTCATAATTTTTCAAAGGGTACTGGATCATATATTGGAAATGAGATGGACAGTGGCTACACTGTGGAGCCTTCAAAGACAGGGGTCCCCTGTGGGAAGGGGAGGCAGTGGGGGACAATGAAAGCCAAGGGCAGTGATGCTCTAAAGGACATACTTCCACACAGCCTTCTCCACCCTCCTGCTCTTTCTCCCTCCTGCCGCCGCCTCTCCCACCGCTCTGAAGCTCTGTTACACACTGCACCAAGGGTTGCTGAGGAAAGAAGAGGTGACACTTTTCTGGTAACATCCATCACAGTTTCCTATCTAATTTTTTTTTTTTTACTAAAGATCTTATTTTTAGTTATTCTCTACGCCCAATGTTGGGCTTGAACTTATAACCCCGAGATCAACAGTCACCCACTCCACTGACTGAGCCAGCCAGGTGCCCCCCTTTCAGACTAAGTACTCACTGAGGCAAAAATAAAAGCCTTAGTAAGGGGTACCTGGGTGGCTCAGTTGGTTAAGTGACCAGCTTCAGCTTAGGTTATGATCTCAAAGTTCGTAGGTTCGAGCCCCGCATTTGGGCTCTGCTGACAGCTCAGAGCCTGAAGCCTGCTTCAGATTCTGTGTGCCCCTCTCTCTCTCTGTCCCTCCCCCATTCATGCTCTGTTTCTGTCTCAATAATAAAAATAAACATTAAAAAAAATTTTTAAAGCCTTAGTAAAATTCATGGCCTGAAGACTGGGAAAAATTTCATCTTTAATGCAAACCTGAGTTGCAATCTCGTCTTAGCCGTTTGCATGCACAGCTTCACTAAAATGGCATAATAGTTTCCATTACTCTGAAATGTGTTTCCTGTCATTGTAATATAACACAAACATCTTTCCAGGTCAGTACGTATCAACCCATCTATCAAAAACAACTTTTTTTAATAGGAGTTAAACGTCTGACTTCAGCTTGGGTCATGATCTCATGGTCTGTGGATTCTAGCCTTGCAACAGGCTCTGTGCTGACAGCTCAGAGCTTGGAGCCAGCTTCGGGTTCTGTCTCTCCTTCTCTCTCTGCCTCTCCCCTGTGCATACTCTCCTCTCTCTCTCTCTCTCTTTCTCTCTCTCTCTCAAATATAATAAACATAAAAAAAATAGGTGTTAACTATTCCACAGCGTGGCTACACTGTGATCAGGCACAACTCCCTACCCATGAATGTTCAGTGTCAACCAGGTTTACTATTGCAAAAAACGTCCTAATAAAGTGCCTAGCCCAGTGCCTGTGGTACAGTGAGTCTATGTATCAGGGTCCCTATCTTCCTTTGCTATTGGTGCCTTCACAGTCAGAAAGTTAGAATGGAAGTTAGGGGGAGCAACCCCAAACACCTTATCATTTTGTGCATCTCTGCTTGCTGAGACCATAGGTTTTCCTTGGTCTCTGCATTTGCTTTTGACACTAGTCCTTTCCCTACCTTATCTCAAAGGTGGAGACCTCTGGGGCGCCTCAGTTGGTTAACCGTCCAGCTTCGGTTCAGGTCATGATCTCACAGTTCGTGAGCTCGAGCCTTGCCTTGGGTTCTGTGCTGACAGTTCAGAGGCTGGAACCTGCTTCTGATTCTGTGTCTCCCTCGCTCTCTGCCCCTCCCCCACTCATGCTCTGTCTCAGTCTCAAAAATAAATATATATTTTTTTTAATTTTAAAAGAGGTGCATGCGTGGCTCAGTCGGGTGAGCGTCAGACTTCAGCTCAGGTCATAAGCACGATTTGTGGGTTCAAGCCCCACATCGGGCTCTGTACTGACAGCTCAGAGCCTAGAGCCTGCTTCAGATTCTGTCTCCCTCTCTCTCTGCCCCTCCCCTGCTCGTGCTCTCTCAAAAATAAACATTAAAGAAAAATTTTTTAATTAAAAAAAGGTGGAGATCTCAAAGTGTCAAAATCTGTCTGGAGAGGCTCTACCAATTGCAGAAACGTTCTCCAGAAGTGGGAAGGTGACGCAGCGTGCTGCTGTGAAAGCTTCTACGACAGGGAAATCATCACGTGAGTCCCGATTACACACTAGGGTGGCCACTGTTTCTATTTTGAAATGGAGGTGAGGAGAGCAAGCTGAGGCCCTGGGAATATACAGATCCTGGAGTTTCAACAACAGACAGAGAAGCATGGAGGTTTCCTTCTCTTAACATAGGAAATCATACTGGTTTTATGAACATCTTGACATCCATGAATGTTGTCTATCAATCCACACAGCTGGTTCCTTCCTCTTCCCTGAACACCTATTTGTGGCCGCATCAGGACTGTAGTCACAATTGTAGTCACTCTTTTGAAGAAGTCTTTAATCTGTCCAAGAGGGTGATACTCTGCAATATGCCAGTCTGGATGCATCCCTGGCAACTAGCAGTTGACCCCTGGAGAACCTCTTAGGGGGGGTCTTCACTTCCTCACCCACGGAGCGGGGATGACTTGTTAGGTCTGGCATAGTCGGCTCTGAGGATTCAATACCAGTAAACACAAGGCACGTCAGTGTGCGATACATAATAAGTGTTCGCTAGGAATCCTCTTCACTCCGGGTCAGCAACTAAGCAGAAACACAGATCCTTTCTCTCCCTAGTGCGCTAGTGCATAGCGCACTCCATCACTACCATTTGTTTCTGTTGCTCTTCATCAATTTCCATAGGATTGCCAGTAGAAATTAACCCTTTCTGAGCACTTGAGGGCTTAATATGCAGATACTGGCCTCGCTGTTTAGGAAGCTGAGGTCCCGGAATGAAGAACTCGCCTCGGACAGCTGCTGGAGGTTGATGGCTGTGGGGGAGATCTCACAGTCGCCACAATGATTGTTTTACCCACCATGAAACATACTTCAATAATTACTAGTAATAAGGCAACGAGGAGAGTGACGGTTCTAACAAATCTTTTTTAAAAATGTGTTCTGGCTCCCTTGTGATCTCACAAGATTTGAAAGAGAAAATTTAAAAAGAAAAAAAGAGTATTGTGCTAAATGAAATAAGTCAGAGAAAGACAAATACTGTATGATTTCACTCATATGTGGAATTTAAGAAACAAAACAGATGAACATGTGGGGGGGGGGGGACAGAGGCAAACCAGAAAACAGACTCTTAACTACAGAGCACACACTGAGGGTTGATGGAGGGGAGGTGGGCGGAGGGATGGGCTAAGTGGGTGATGGGCATTAAGGAGGGCTCTTGTTGTGATGAGCACTGGGTGTTTTATGTAAGTGATGAATCACTAAATTATATTCATGAAGCCAATATTGCACTGTGTTAAAAAGGAAAAAGGCAGCAAGACAAAAACATACATATAATTCACCTATAATTTTCATATAAGACATGGGCTCGGGAAGCAAATTCTTGGATCCGTTATGTATAGGGAGTGGTAGTGGGTACTGATGCTCTCATTTAGTAGTTGAATGTTGAAGACAACTCCTCCTTTCCATAGAGGCTTTACTGCACATTGGTACGTAAAGTTGGGTCACGACTGGAAACCTGGAGAGCGGCATCTTACCCGACGGTCAGCTTCTTGGATGCTCGTTTCTTTGTGTTTTCCCAGTAATAAGCGCTACTGCACGCTCCAACCTATACCCTTCGTTCCTATTTGCTCTAGTTCCTAGGCTGCTCAACAAGCTAGTTAATCTATTAGGGTCCTAACTCAGATGTTACTGTCCTTAAAAAGTGGTATTTTGTAGAGCGCCTCGGTGGCTCAGTTGGTTGAACATCCAATTTTGGCTCAGGTCATGGTCTAGCGGTTTGTGAGTTCAAGCCCCGCGTTGGGCCCTGTGCTGACAGCCTGGACCCTGCTTCAGATTCTGTGTCTCCTTCTCTCTCTGCCCCTCCCCTCAATTGTGCTGTCTCTCTCAAAAATAAATAAATGTAAAAAAATTTTAATGGTATTTTGTAATAGTGGCTCTTTGCTATTATATGCTAGTGTTAATATCACACAATGCATGGCTTTATGAATAAATCTGTCTGCACTCCAGATTATAGAGAAAACCTGGAAACCATCCAACAATTGGGAAGAGCTAAACAAATAATGACACAGCCATATGATGGAGTATTTATAGCCATTAAAAGATATTTATAAATGGGAAAATTTTCTCTACAGGCACAGTGAAAACTTGTATACATATTAATTTCATAAACATTTCATTTTTAAAAATATGGGAGGAGGCCAAAATGATAAAAGTGCTACATTTTGTAAAAGATTTTTTTCTTCTTTCTCTGGGCTTTTCTATACCCTCTAAATTTTAATATGCATTTATTCCTTATTACAGAGGAGAGTTAAAGGGGGGGGATGTTTACTGACTGAAGGGCTCTAGGCAAGGTCTTACCAGTGGAATGTAGCAGGACATCACCATCTTTATTTTGAACAGTCTATTAGCAATTAGGGAGTCCATTAGTCTATTAGTAAGATGGCTCTAAGCCATTACCCTTTTTGGCAGCCATCTTTATACTCAACTTATAGTCCAAAAAAGTGCTTTTTTAACCTAGAATTCTAGGCTTTTTCTTTCCCTTATATACTTATGCCACTGGTGTAGAGAGACAGGCGAAAGTCCATTTTCTTAGCCCATTGTCCAAACTGTCAGGATCCCCATTGGTACCTATTCTGTCTTCTCATACAAGAGCTAGTACTTCCAACAGCAGGTCATTTGCAAAGTTTCTTAATCTGCTGCCAATACCCTCAACCAGAAAATTTATAAAGTGTCGAGGTAAAATGAGGGCAGAGTCTGCTACTTCAGACTAGTGCATATCCATCGACGACCCTTTACAAATAGCTTTGAAAGGGTTAGAAACCCACTGACGAAATCCTAACCCAACCCCCATATCTCCGTCTTATAAGTGTTAGATGGCTTTTCGGAATCAATATATAAGCATTCCTGGATAAATATGTTCCAAGATTCTCATGCTTTTTGAACAAGGGATGGCTGTTTTCTGTAATTCTATGGGGAATAGCATAAAATCAGCAATAAAGACAAGATTCAGTGTCTCTAGATTAATACATCATCACTTTGACCAAACCAGAAAGTTTTGTATTTAAATTAATCTTAGTAAATGTCTAAAAAATATC
This sequence comes from Helogale parvula, assembly GCA_004023845.1. Classification (NCBI taxonomy): domain Eukaryota; kingdom Metazoa; phylum Chordata; class Mammalia; order Carnivora; family Herpestidae; genus Helogale; species Helogale parvula. The sequence goes on along the minus strand of PJEM01004623.1, from coordinate 32,399 downwards.
TTAGCTCTGCATTAGGTCATATAGTATAAACTGTACTGTTATTTAGAGGAAACTGTAAAACACTAGAAGTGATTTTTGTTGTTGATTTATTGAGAGAGAGAGAGAGAGAGAGAGAGAGAGAGAGAGAGAGAGGGAGAATCCCAAGCAGGCTTCACACTGAGGGCAGAGCCTGACATCGGGCTCAATCTCACAAACTGTGAGATCATGACTTGAGCCAGAATCAAGAGTTGGAAGGTTACCTGAGCCAACCAGGTGCCCCAACGTTAGAAGTTACTTTAAAGGATTCTCCTCTGGAAGCTAAAAGGGTAGATATCAGGACCTTTATGTAGATCAAGTGACATGGTAAAAGAACCCAATTCACTACTGATCAGGTGTGTGGCTTTGAATAAGCTGTTTAGGAACCCCTCCCCCAGAGCCAGTTTCCATCATTTGTAAAAACAGAGGTGATGCGCACATTTAGGGTTGTAGGAAGGAGCAAATGAGGCAATATATGTGAAAGTGGCATTAAAAATTGTTAACATCTATTAAGGTGTTTACTGTGTGCCGGGCACACCCACTGCTTTGCATGGTTCGCATCACTTAGTCCTCCATCAACCCTTAGAAACAGTACCATTCTCGTTGGGGCTGAGATACTGCGGGTTTGGGCGTAGACAACTACAATAAAGCGAATCTTGCAACAGAGCACGTCAGATGAATATTTTGGCTTCCCAGTGCACATAAAAGTTATGTTTACATCATACTGTAGTCTATTAAGTGTGCAATAGGATTATGTCTGAAAAAACAATGTATATACCTTAATTTAAAAAAACACTTTATTGCTAAAAAAAAAAAAAATGCTGACCAACGTCTGAGCTTTCAGCAAGCTGTATCTTTTTGCTGGTGCCAACGTCTTGCCTCAGTGTTGCTGGCTGCTGACCTCAGGGTTGAGGGGGCTACGGTGGCAGGGCGACTTCTTACAAAAAGACAACAATGAAGTCTGGCGTTATCAATGGACTCTTCCTTTCCGGGGAACGCGCAGAGGCCATTGCAGGGCTATTAACTGGCCTGATTTCAATATTGTTGTGCCTCAGGGAACAGGGAAGCCCAAGCACACAGCGACAGGGGAATGAAGCAGTCAAAACACACAAAACATCTATTAAGTGTGCCATCGCATATCGATGACATTCGTGATGCCCCGAAAGAATTTCAATAGTAACATCAAAGATCACCGATCACAGATGACCATAACAAATCGAATAGAAAAGTTAGAAATGTTGTGAGAGTTAGAAATGTTGCAAGAATTAATGGCATATCAGATAAGGGGCTAGTACCCAAAATCTACAAGGAGCTCGCTAATTTCCATACACGAAAAACGAATAACCCAGTGAAGAAATGGGCAGAAGACTTGAACAGACTTCTCCAAAGAGGACATCCAGATGGCCAACAGGCACATGAAACGATGCTCAGCGTCACTCATCATCAGGGAAACACAGATCAACACCACACTGAGATACCACCTCACACCGGTCAGAGTGGCTAAAATGAACAAATCAAGAGACTATAGATGCTGGCGAGGGTGTGGAGAGACGGGCACCCTCCTACACTGTTGGTGGCAATGTAAACTGGTGCAGCCGCTCTGGAAAACAGTGTGGGGGCTCCTCAAAAAACTATCCATAGAACTCCCCTATGACCCAGCAATAGCACTGCTGGGGATCTACCCAGGGGATACAGAAGTGCTGAGGCATAGGAGCACATGTACCCCAATGTTCATAGCAGCATTTTCTACAATAGCCAAATCATGGAAAGAGCCTAAATGTCCATCACCTGATGAATGGATCAAGATGTGATTTATATACACTGGAGTACTACATGGCAATGAGAAAGAATGAAATCTGGTCATTTGTAGCAAAGTGGATGGACCTAGAGGAAGTCATGCTAAGAGAACTAAGACATGTGGAGAAGGACAGATACCATATGTTGTCACTCATAGGTCTAACAGGAGAAACCTAATAGGAGACCAAGGGGAAGGAGGGGAAAGAGTTGGGGAGAGGGAGTGAGGCAAATCATGAGAGACTTTTGCATGCTGAGAATAAACTGAGGGCTGGGGGGGGGAGGGGAAGGGGGTGATGGTTGTGGAGGGGGGCACTTGTGGGGAAGAGCACTGGGTGTTGTATGGAAACCAACGTGGTAATAAACTATTTAAATTAACAAAAAAAAGAATAAGAAATATTGCAAGAATTACCAACATGTGACACAGAGACAATGTGAGCAGATGCTATTGGGAAAATGGCCCCAAGAGACTAGCTTGATGCAGGGTTGCCACAAATCTGCAAGTTGTTTTTTTATTTTTTTAAATTTTTAAATGTTTTTTTTATTTATTTTTGAGAAACAGAGAAAGACAGCATGAGCAGGGGAGGGTAGGGAGAGAGGAAGACACAGAGTCTGAAGATAGGCTCCAGGCTCTGAGCTAGCTGTCAGCACAGAGCCCGACGCGGGGCTTGAACCCACGAACTGTGAGATCATGACCTGAGCTGAAGTCAGACGCTTAACTGACTGAGCCACCCAGGCCCCCCCACACCGGCAATTTATAAAAACACAATTAACTTGAAAGTGCAGTTAAGTGAAGCACAAGAAAATGCGGTACGCCTGTACAGTTTAGGTGCTAAGTGAGGTACAAAGTTACTGGCCCAATCACACAGAAAATGGCACCCTGGGCATTTGAAGCCCTTGCCTTCAGGGCCTGTGCGCTTAACTACCCCTTCCACTGACTGGGGGGTCTGTTGTGTGTTGCCGACCGCGATCCATGTTTCTACCTTGTGGTCAACAGCCCTCAGATTCTTGTGAAGTCTCCCGTCCGTGTCTGACCTGGTAAGACTGACAGTCAGGGCGCCCCTGTCTTGGCAGAGTCTGTAACCAAAGCCGGACCAGTGACGGATTTCCTTCAGGACTGTGTGTGGTGAGGGGCCCAAATCGTAGCTGGCTCATTCCCTCAGTGGTGCCTTCGAAGACTGTTGGGTCTGTTGCCCGGATCCTCAGAGCTATCTGGGGTTTCTGTCCCAAAAACTTGTTTTTTCCTAAGGTAGCCAGACAGTTCCCTTTGCTCAGAACCAAGAGCTCTGAGAATAGGTCGAAACCAGCACGCAGGATAACGCCTTCGTGTGTGAGAGCCGGCGGACCACAGCTTCAGCTTCCTTATCTGTAAAATGGGGTAGTGACAGGGCCCATGGCACCGTGATCATCGTGATTAAATGGGACGCTGCATGTAAAGTACTCACTCGGCGTGGCATGTGGGACACAGAAAATGCTCGGTGTCAGCTGGCTACTATTGTTTATTTTTTTTGTAAAAAAAAACAAAACAAAAACCACCTCTTGAGCAATTATCCCCATTACGTGAACCAGATCTCTACAACGGAAACAATGATGGCCATAGACTCCACCTCCTCACGGAGGAATGAGTTGTAATCATCGCCGCCCAGGCTCCCACGTCTGTTACGTAACTGGACCCCATCCTGAGCTCCCTAAGCAGCACTTGTCCAGGGCGCGGCATTACTCCTCCTCCTACGGATCGGGAAGATTGAAGGATAACGGAGTTTCATAAAAGAACACCTCAGCGCTCGGTATAGTGAACTTGGTCCTGACACTCCTAAAGCTTAAGAGTTGGTGGATGATCCAAATGACGAACTGACAGGCAGTCTTTTTTTGCAGGCACCGGTATAAAACAGTACGAACACAGAAATGAAGATCTTTAACTGTGAACGTGTTTTAGCTCGGAGGGCATTTTGGATTCGCTGCCATGTGGCACCCTCCGCACCAGACCCATTGTCCCCCTTCCCCTCACTCTCCCCCATGGACCCTAGGCCCCTGTACTCATTACTCTGACTTAACTAGTGTAGAAAGTAATGAGGAAAATATTGTAACAAAATAGCCAAAACTGCCAGACTGAATAGTGCCATTCATGGGAGAAACCTTCTTTACCTGTGTTTTTTTTTTTTAACATTTTTTAAGCTTTTTTTTTTAATGTTTTATTTTTGATACAGAGACAGAGCATGAGAGGGGGAGGGGCAGAGAGAGAAGGAGACACAGAACCGGAAGCAGGCTCCAGCTCTGAGCTAGCTGTCAGCACAGAGCCTGATGCGGGGCTCGAACCCACGAACGTGAGATCTGACCTGAGCCGAAGTCGGAGGCTTAACCGACTGAGCCACCCAGGTGCCCCTACCTGTGTTTCTTGCCCCGTCACCAGACCACCGTGTGAACTGGAGGGCCAGGCCTGCTGTGGCACCACCACGTGAGCCAAAGGTGCCTTCTTTAAAATCCCTACCATGGGGTTCAATCGGCAGGTGCCACCAAGGACTGGGAAGGGAGGAAACTCGAGGCACAGCAGCCCTGGTGGGAGGCCGGAGCGGGAGGCCTCAGAGGAAAGCAGTCAGCCTGGTGATCAGGAGATTGGTTGATCCTAGGGGGAGTGAATATAGTGAGGATCATGGGATCCCCACTTTTTACTACAGGGTGTAAGTAGGAGTATGGAAAGGGGAAAAACTTGAACAGATCTTGGGGAAGGGTGAGGACAGATGGGGAGCAAACACAGATGACATATTCCCTACCCTCCGCTCAGAGGACCCAGGAGCAACGATAGCACAGCGAGTGAGCACAAGTTAGCACCCAGATCTTGTTTCTAAATACAGTCCTCTCCTAAACTAAAGCAGGACTCTGGAGAAACAGCTGATCCCAGGATCGGGCAGGAGTATTACAAGATAGGAAGTACTTCAAAGAACCGTGGGGAAAACAATTATGGAGCCATTATGGAAAACAATTGGAAACTCCTCAAAAAATTAAAAAGAGAATGACCATATGAGCCAGCGATCCCACTGGACACATTATCACAAAGAATGGAAGGCAGGATACGTGCCCGCCCATGCTCATCACCACCTGAGTCCCAGCAGCAAAGTGGGAGGAGCGACCAAAAGGCCCACTGCAGATGAGTGGATAGAGAAACCGTGGTCTATCCAAGAGGGAAATAAACAAACAAGGAAGGAAATCCTGCCACCTGCTACAGCATGCGTGAGCCCTGATGACATCATGCGAAGTGAAACTGGCTAGTACCAAAAAAGACAAATATTACAGGACGCCACTCACACTCTAAAGCAGTCAAGGTCCCAGAAACAAAGTAGGAAGGTAGTTACCAAGGGTGAGGGTTAGTGCTTAGTGGGAAGGGAGATTCAGTGCTGCAGGATGAAAAAAGTTCTAGAGATGTTGCACAAAACCGCGAATACGCTTGACAGTACCGAACAGTTTGTTGAAAAGTGGTTAGGATGGCAAATTTAATGTTTTCACACACACACACACACACACACACACACACACAGTCTGAGACCACGTCAAAGAACACAAGAGCCAGCTGGAAAGTGCTCCCATGAACCAAATCTAGGGGACCTAGAGGATCAGAATAAACCTGGTAGTTTGTAGATTACAAACCAGAATCCATGTTCCATGCTGATACAGTAAATAGATGAATGAATGAATGAATGAATGAATGAATGCTAAGTCAATAAGTAGGAGAGAAGATAAAGTGCTTACACTGGATGCCAACTACATGTAGTCTAATTAGCCACCATTTGGCAATGCCACAATGGATGCTAAAACCAGAGGATAAATATTTATACAAAACAAATATTGATATAGTCTCAAAGTAGCTCCCACAAGACACTTCTTCCTCATTAACTAATTAAGTACAAATACTTATTAACTTCACAGTGAAAAAACCTTGCACACATAACCGTTAAAAATTAACATCCCTAGTACGGGCAAAAATTGACGTGAAGCACGTCCTGATATTACAAAGCATCACTTCTCTGGTGTTCCTGCCAAAAATTTATACTCTGATTCTAATCATGAGACACCAGACGAACCCATGTGAGGGCCCTCCTCCACATTAACTGGCCAGCGCTCTTCAGCAACTTGGTATCATAACCATTCAAAAACTAGCATGTACACATCTAGAGAGAAAGGTGAATATGGCACGATGTGAACAGCAGAATCCAGGGGGACAGGGGGGATCTTCCGAATGATCCTCGTAGCTCTTCCATCAGTTTAAAACGATTCCGGGGCACCGGGTGGCTCAGTCAGTTGAGCGCCCACGTTCAGCCCAGGTCTGATCTCATGGTTCAGGAGTTCGAGCCCCACCATCAGCCTCCCTGCTGTCAGCCTGTCCGCGTCGAGCCTGCTTTCAGATCCTCTGCACCCCTCTCTCTGCCCTTCCCCCACTTGCACTCTCCCCCTACCCACAAAAATTAACAAATTATTCCAAAATAAGTTAAATAAAATCTATACAAGTGGTCTTGCAGCTAACCGAAATCTCTTATACTTGTTTTTACACTGCTAGGGAAGTCCCTGTGCGATGCTTTCATTCTTGCAGGTAAAAACTATTTTAAAATAGTGGAAATAAATGTGAAAGAAGCTTTTTCCTAATGGGCAATAATGTAGGTATGAAATTCTACTTGGTAGTTAAAAACACACAATATTCTGAATCCCCTTCCCTCGTTAAACATGCTTCCTTCTTCCTGTAATAGTTAATCTCCTTGAAAAAAATCACATATAGGAGATATCGAAAAGCCTTGAGAATCTAAATCCTGTACATTTAGGATAAGTAATTTTTTCTCATAACTGATAAAGGACTTACACAGTCCCATTAAAGACTCATGTCCTTTGATATTTAAATATGAAATTTAACCCAGAACCATGACTTATGGTGGAAATTAGAGTATCTTTATGATTTCTGGTATATTCTACTGGTTTTAATTATAGTTTGGGGTTAAATGACTGTCTAATATAAAAAAATCTCCTATGGTAGCAAATGTCTGTCTATACAAGAAGTGGTTTTTTTCATTCATCATTTAGAATCAAGTGGTAATGTCATGTGGGGCCAAGACCGCAAGTTGTCTCTAAAATAACTTACATTTATGAGCTTGGCAAATGAATCTGAAGAGAAACGAGAGCTCCAAAAATATTAAACACAAGGCCAGCAGCAGCGCCCTTGGACCCTTGGAATACGAACAGCTTCCCACAGAGATCTGTGGGAATGCACAACTTAGCAGTGCCTTAAAAAACTGTTTGAGGGGAAAAAGGAAATATGATGAATTAATTGGATATTGGACATGACAATCAGCAAAACCGCAGAAAATGATGTAGCTAAGTCTTTATGAATCTTTTATATTCCCCACTTGAAATTATTGGGCGGTATCAAAAATCTGAGCAGGACCCTTGGAATCCACGAACAATTTCACAAAAAAAGCATATACACTCTTGGTTCTATTCAACTACAGTGAAGAGAAATTTAAAACCCTCCAAACTTTTTTTTTGCTCCTTGAAATCATATTTTGACTTCAAGAACTAAAATGAAATCGTCTTGAGCAATAAACAGAAAGCACCAAAAAGGAGAAGGCTGTTTGGGGGGCGGAAGCAAAGATACCCTCGCTTCCAGCAAAGTCCTGGGTTTATTTATTTTGGTTATTTTTGGTTATCTTCTCATAAAAACAACGGAGGTGGTCAAAAGTGAGAGACAATCAAAAGGAAAAGAAAAATACCCTCCTTGACCCCTTCTCAGGAGGCAGACCTGAACGTTCCTTCTCCTGCTCCCAGCGCCTCTGCACGGACAGGTCCGTTCTGCAGCTGCTAAATGGCGAGAAGAGGGGGACTGGGGGCGGGGGGGGGGGGGGGGCGAGGAACAACCACCACCAAGACAGTTAGCCTCTCAGTCACTGGACCGCTAGCTGTTAGTGGTAATCAGTCCATCAACATTTAAAGGACACTAACTCTGAGATAAACCACCAGAAACTTAGAACCAAAGAAAAGTAGAGAAGGTGACATTCGCCACACCCCACCGCCTTTAACTGGCCACCACACAGAATGAAAATCACGCGTCTCTCAGCATGCTACTGTCCTAAGAAGGAACAGGCGCTGGGTGTTCTTAGAGCAGATAAACGGAACAAATTACCCCTACGCAAAGTGAACGTAAACGAAAGACCTGAGACACGGCAACGCGGAAGAAAGAAGCAGCTGAAACTTACAGCGTAACATCGCATAGTGTTACGGTAGGGACTGTGCAATTCGTCTCGTTCAACACACTTATCTTCGTGTTGAACGGGTTCTAGACCCACTCATTTAGTACGGAATGACCGGACTCTATAAGGCTGGGTCCCACTCCCACTCTGGGCTGCTAGGAGGCTCTCAAGCAAATCCCTTCCCTTCCCGAGGCCCATTCATCCAATACAGAAATAAATGAACTGAACTAGATGAATTCCACAGTCTTTCTCAGCCATAACATTGGAAGATTTCAAGGTGTACATTTCAACTACTTTTTCTCTCTGCAGACATTGATGAGCTGATTCTAAAATCCACACTGGCATGCAAGAGAACCAGAGAAGCCAAAACAATCTTGAAGAGAACAAAGTTGGAGAACTCACACTTGCCAATCTCAAAACTGAATACAAAGCTATACTAGCAGATACAGATCAATGAGATAGAATTGAGAGTCCAAGAAAAAATTGATTCATTTATGAGCAACTGATTTTCAACAGTGGTGATGATTTTATGAGAAATCGGTCTTTCCAACAAGTGATGGGATACCTGGATGGCTATGTGCAGACGAGTGAAACGGAACTCCTACCTCACACCACATGTAAGAATTAGCTCAAAATAAGTCACAGTTTAAACTATAAAACTCTTAGGAGAAAAATAGGTATAAATCTTTGTGACCTTGCACGAAACGGTGGTTTCTAAGATATGACACCAATTGTACACGGAACCAAAAGAAAAAAAACATAAATCACAATTCATCAAAATTAAATAAAAACTTCTGTGCTTCAGAGGACACAATCGAGAAAGTGAAAACGTTTGCAAATCACAAATCCGGTAAGGATTTAGTATCCATACTGTATTTAAAAACTTATAACTCAACAATAAAAAAGATTAATAACTAAAAAATAGACAAAAGAATCTGAACAGACATTTCTCTAGAGAAGACACACAAATGGCCGGGAAGTACAGAAAAGATAGTCAACATCAACAGTCACTGAAGAAATGCAAATCAAAACCACAATGACACCTCTTCACACAGGCTAGAATGATTAAAAAAACAAAATAAGGCGAGTACCAAGCGCTGCTGAGGGTATGGAGAAACCGGGACCCTCACCCGCGCAGCAGGAATGTTAAATAGTATAGGCACTTTGGAAATACAGCTTGCAAAACGGACAGTTTCTCACAAGAGTCATCTATCGTTTGTCTGGCAATCCTACTTTTAGGTATATACCCCCCAAAACTGAAAACACATATCCATATAAAAAATCATATAGGAATGTTCATGGCAGCATAATTTATAACGGCCAAAAAGTAGAAACCACCCAAACGTCCATCAATTCATAAATGGATCCACAAACTGTGGTATATCCACAGAATGGAGTATTATTCAACCATATTAAAAAGATGCGGCTACCTGTCCCATCAATGAATCCTGAAAATATGCTAAGTGAAAGAAGTCAGACACAAAAGGCCACATTTTATGAAATATTCAGAACAGGCAAATCCACAGAGAAATAGATTGATGGTTGCCTGGGGGTGGGGTGAAGGAAAAATGGGAAGTGACTAATGAGTGGGTGTATACTTGAAAGGAGTAAATTTTATGGTATGTGAATTAAATGTCAGTTGTTGTTTTTTTTTTTGTTAACAAGGCCCTCCCTGGGACACCTGGGTGGCTCAGTCGGTTAAGTGGCCGACTGTGGTTCAGGTCATGATCTCGTGGTTCATGAGTTGAAGCCCCACGTCGGACTCTGTGCTGACAGCTCAGAGCCTGGAGCCTGCTTCGGATTCTTGTCTCCTTTCTCTGCCCTTCCCCTGCTTACGCTCTCTCTCTCAGAAATAAACATTAAAAAAAACTTTTTTTTTTAAGGCTTTCCTTAGAAAATTGATGTCTTCAATAGTTTCAGACCACCTAAAGATTCATGAAGACAAAACAAAACAAAAATTGTACTGAAACTTGACATTTATAATCTCATTGTAACAAACAGGACACTAAAATTTCTTTTTAACACAGTTATTTATACATATCAGCTGAAGGTCCACTTCCACTTATTTTGCCTTGAAACAAAGTTCTGAAAGTTCCTCTGAGTTCATGATTTATCTATAGTCCTTGTTGACATTTATACTTTTCTTAAGTAACCAAGGTTAAACAAATGTCTTCATTCTAGAAAGTTCAGTCATACTGTCATCTAGAAAGAGGTCAAATCCTGCTCTTGCACTAACGGTAGTTAGCACAGCCATCTTCAAGCAGTACTTGAAGATTTCATTCCTGTTCAGAGGACAATAAAAAGGCTAAACAAGAAACAATTTTTCAGTATCGGGATTGCAATGTAATATGTATAACCAGATGCTTCAAGCACTGTAACAAATGCAGACTTTCTTTCCCCTGGAATAGAAATAGGATTCTAGGCTTCCTCTCTTTAGTGACAAGAATTTAAGGAAAGTTTTTTCAAAGCTCTACAAAGAAAACATACTCTGCCATCATCTTCTATAATGTTGTTTTGCGTATCTGGTTTTCAGTATCAGAAAACTGGAACTTTGCATTTAGCACTATAACCCACAATAAATTCTTTGTAAGCTTTGAATGAAATTTTAATTCTAGTCTGGTATCCCTGGCAGGTACTATACATAGATCCACAGAAGTTAAACAAGAATGATCCTTCTAAAACCGCTAAGTATGAAGAGGAGGGCTTAAATTACTCAGGAAATAAAGCTCACGGACTGCCGTGATCAAGTCACACACTGAAAAAGCATCAACAGATTACAACGGGGCAACACGATTTTCATTTTCAAGTTCAACGAGAATTGCATATACTCAGCTTTTACTCTGAAACACAGTAAGTGGTTTTTACTATGCCAGGGCTGCTAGCCCGAACACAGACAGGAACGCAGGATGACCTTATCCAACTTCAGTATTATTTCTGTAGCCAGGTACATAAAATCCAGCCACCGCTTCAGGATCCCTAGGAGTGAGCAAGCCTAAGGGATGAAAACACTTACACTTTTGATTAAATTATACTCTTACCTTATAAAAATAGGAGGTTCAGCATTTGTTTCCTTAAAAACAGACACTCACCAGTTTCCAATAAAGTAACCTTGCTGAGAGCTAAGAGGTTTCTCAATGTATGCATCAAGGAGTTCTTTTGCACTGTGTATATTCACATGGTGGTGTTATCATTCAGACTGAACAACAAAATCTTGATAAAACAAACAAGAAATGGGAGAAACAGAACTTGATTTCTGACCCAAATGTGTACCAGCTCACACTAGAGTGAATGCCCGGGAAATATAGGCTAGGGTAAGAGATACGCCCCAACTGCGTATCAGAATTCCAAAGAGTCTGAGCACACTCTTTGCTTTTTGTTTTTTAAACACACAGGCCTCAAAAAAACTGTTTCATCAGTTGTTTTTATATAGCACACATCTTTTCTAAATAATTCTCACTTTTCAATCCAGAAAGCGTAAGAAACCGTTTGCAAGAGCTCATGCAAACATGTTTCTCTAAGGCCATGAGCTGGTTTGCTAAGTTGCATTGTCTTATTCAAGTAAAAAGCCCTTCTAGAGTGAGGGATCTGTCGAGGAAACCAATAATCTTCAACTCTCCGGCCTGCACACTTGTTAGAGCCTCTGTCATTCTGAAAGTCCAAAGGCAGAAGGCTCATTTGAGCATTAGCGAAACAAACTCTATTTACATTTTTAAAAAATCGAATGCATGTTAGATTTTTCTGGCGATTCTTTTTTGTATGTTACAAAACAAAAAAGCAAAAGCTTAGAATAAGAACCCATTTTTCTTAGAAAGGTCAGGCAGATACTTCTTGACATCCCGTCCTTTACACAATGGCATACTGTTCATACAAAAGGTCTCTTATCCGATAAAAATCCTGACAAAGGCAGCCTTCTAATCCAATGCGGCCAGTTTCCGTCTAGAAAGTAAAAACAAAATAAAACACAACTTTAGTACATTTCCTATTAATATGCAGACATAATAACCAAAATATATTAACTAGATTACCTGATGACTGGTCTGGAAATAGGTTGCTCTGATTCACAGAATACAGACCTAACATTCAAGTCATGAATTTTCCATAGACATGTAAATGTCAGAGGAGTCAAATAATAAAAATTTACAATAAAACTATGTATCATTTCTTTGAGAGTCACTTTTATAAGCCTTCAAGGTCATCATTATGAATATAAATTACGGATCTCCAGTTTGTGACATTACCAATCAAGAATTACAGATTTCAAAATGGCAACACATCAGAAGGAAGCATTTTTTCAACCCTTCCCCGATGAAACACACACTTACCCTGCGGACTGCTACTTGATTGTTGCAAACAAGTACGCCCCCTACAAATTCGGCTTGAATCCCCTCCCGTAAAAGAACTTGTTTGAAGTCTGACAGTCTCGGTTCATTCATAAAAACTGACTGATGTCCAGGAACCTTAGGTAACGTTAAAGGGGAAAGAATAACCTCAAATGAAACACCATACACACAGCTGCACCGAATAAAGTGAGATTTAACACATGATCGCAAAGGTCTTTTCTAGTTTTCCTGGAAGACCTTTGACATACGGTATCAAGGCTGCTGAGTCCCATTCCAAGTCGTTATTCTGAATTTTCCCTCCTTATTTAACATCGCAAAGCCCTTCACAGCTTCTGGATGTTTCCCCATCGATTGTATTAGTCATGCCTCGCAGGAACGGAGAGACACTTGGTAATGTTGTGCTCCTCACGCACCCACTGCCTGAGGGGGTCAAGCAGAGTGCCAGGAGGCAGAGTGAACCAAAAAAAAAAAATCATTTTCCAGATCCTGGTCCTTCGCTCAGTTCAGAGCAGAGTTCTCCCCGAGCCCGGCCTCACCTTCCCTTCTCCCTCAGAGTGAACGCAGCGGACGCCAGGGGCTTTCGCTGCAGAAAAACAAGCGGTTCAGCCTAACGCTGCTACTTGGAAATTGCCCTGATGAGCACTAGCAGCGTCAGCACAGAGAGGAAAGGGATTCGAGTTCCTGCCCCGGTCTCCAGAGTATTTCTAGGAGGGAGTCCAACGACAGAGGCTGGGTCTCTATTCTTTACTGCACAGAAAGGCTAAAGGGCCCTGCATGCACACAGGCCTCTGACTCCACAGTTTTAACACTGCTGTAAGTTAATTACCTGAAATCTCTGCTAACTGGATTATCTCTTGAGAACACGTAAACACTAGAGTAAGATTATATCCATACTTAATAAAAGATTTCTAACTATATCGAAGCCAAAAGCGATTTCAGCTGAACCGACAACACACGAAAATAGAGTACCAGAGTTTCACAGCCTTAGGAAACCACAACTCTCCTGACAGGAAGCAGGTGGGTGATGTAATCCTCACAACCAAAATTTAAATACTGAGGCGCGCCTGAGTGGCTCAGCTGGTTAAGCGTCAGACTCTTGATATCAGCTCACGTTGAGATCTCGAGGTCATGGGATCGAGCCCCACGTCTGGCTCCTCACTGAGCGTGGAGCCTGCTTGGGTTTCTCTCTCTCCTCCTCTCTCTCTCTCTCAAAATAAAAAATAAACATTAAAAAAAACACCCAAAATTTAAATACTAAAAAAAAAAAATCAATCATGAAGCAATCATGGATCTTACAACATTTGCTAAAGGTTTCCTTTAAATTTTTTTTTTAATGTTTATTTATTTTGAGGGAGAGAGAGAGACGCAGTGTGAGCAGGGGAGGGGCTGAGAGAGAGGGAGACACAGAATCTGAAGCAGGCTCTAGGCTCTGAGCTGTCAGCACAGAGCCCGATGCAGGGCTCGAACCCACAAACCGTGAGATCTTAACCTGAGCTGAAGTCGGACGCTTAACTGACTGAGCCACCCAGGCGCCCCTAAAGGTCTCCTTTAAATTGTTATCAAGCCCTTGCCGTCCAGGACACACACACGCTCACGGGTGCACACACATAACCCAGATCTTAAGTCATCTTTTTCTTAAAACTCCAAAATCAGCCTACATAGGACACACATTGTAAAGAGTCAAAAACATAAAAGCACAATCCACAGGGTGACGAATTAAGGAAGGGCCTGAAGCGGCACGTGCTTGTTACCTCGTGGGGAGGTAAGGGCTCCAAAGTCGGGATGATCTCACTTTCTTCCCCCGTTTCCTTTTCGTCCTCCCCAAACAGGCTCTTCATGGCCTTCTGCTGCGCCAGGGCGCTGGGGTCCGAAGGCGCGTCCACCGGCATTTCTGAGTCCTCTCCGTCGTCCTTCAGCTCCCCTTCCTCTAAGATCACTCCTGTGTCCACTTTGGACACCCTCATGTCTAGGACTCCATCGATCCAAGCTAGCTCGGCATCTTTTGCTTTACAGAACTGAAGGGAGCTGACCAGCGAGTCTTTCAGTCTCACCTACACACCAGCAAAGGGGAGGGAGAGACACGAAACCTCAGAGTGTAAATGAACAACATATAACCTGTTATAATTATTTCCTGACTCTGGTAAAGTGTGATCAGATTCAAAACTTGTTCATTCGCCTGATCTTCACCGGGACTGGTACTGACCTAGTGACCCAGGAGATCGTTAGGACCCCTGTCTGCTTTCCAAAGTAAAGGCTCCGAACTACCTTGACCGCACACTAGGACCACATGGCAGTTTCTTAAAATGCGTGCTAATGCCAGGGTCCCGCCTGCAGTGATTCTGGCCAGAGCGCCGAGTCCCCCCAGAGCGCCCCCGATGGTTCTCAGGTGCGGCTCACCCACTAGCCCTTGCTGCCACTTCAGGAACACTGACTGACTCCTGTTTCCTCCATGACCGTGAACCTCACATGTCCTTATTCTTGAACTGCTGCTTCCTCTTCTTCTGCCCAGAATAACTGCTCTGCCTGGTGAATGCCAACCCATTTTTTCCGGGTAAATCTCGACATCACTCTGCTCTGACACCAACTCCCCCGGTCAGATGAACGCTAATCTCTCCTCGGTGCTAGTCTCACTTTTTTGGTCCCTGCTTCCCTTTTTCTCAAGTAGGAGTAGAACCTTCAGATCAGTGAATTTTTATAAAACTTCTGAATTCCAAAACACTCCCCATTCCCTTCAGCTCTACACTTTTGTGAACGTCCCTTCTGCCTGGAACAGCCTTTCTCTCTCTTTCCCATTCTCTATATCACCCTGATGACCCATCAATCATCTGTTAGGACTCAGCTTAGTTATCACTTCCTCTGGGAAATCCTTTCTAGACCTCCAAATCTGGGTCAGGGTCTCTCCCTTCACACTCTCGCAACATCCTGCCCCTTCTCTATCAGAGGTACAACAAGGTGATAGATGCTCTTTCCTTGTTGTAAGCCCCTAAGACCCTAAAGACTGTCAGGCCTGCTGCGACAGGGGCCACGTCCGCCTCGCGAACCACCGTGCCCCAGCGCAGCCGTCCTGATCTGCAGCGATAACGCGCCGGCCTCCGCGTGGCCCGGCGCCGCACGCCTACCTGGTAGATGTGAGTCTCACTAGTGGCGTCAACGGTCTCGTGTAGCTTTGGCACATACACCTTGATATCTTTCCCACCAAACGCACGGCAGCACTCTGCCAGGTCCTGACTGGCCTCCGGCGGTCCGTGGACGATGATCAACTGCCGTGGTTTCATCTGATTGATGATCTTCTTAATGGAGTCTCCATCAGAGCGGCCTTCATAGTCTATGTACGTGACCCTTGCTCTGTAAGGAGACAGAGTTATCCAAGCTTGCTTTTCTGATCATTTTAAATCTATGTTATTAGTGGCTTTTATCATCAGGAGAGAAATGTATACAATACACCAAGTGAGGATTTGAGGAATACACATGTTATATGACTAGTATGTACTTGACGGGGAAGGATTATGGACTTTTCAATAGGTAGTGTTAGAAAAAAATGGCTCACTATATAAGAAAAATAAGACTGGTTCCTGACCTAATGCCACAAACAACCGCAGGTGAGTTGAAGCCATAAAAGAAACATATCAAGATTTAATAGAATAAAATGTAAGAATTACATTGGTTTGTGACCAGGGACAGGGAGGGACTTCATTATATGCAATTCCAAAAACCATAATGGAAAGTATTTTATTATTTCATATAGTTGTTTTTTTTTTTTTAACCAGAGTAGACCTTGGACAACCCTTATAAACAAATAACAGAATGGGAGGGGCCGCCTGCACTGTCTCACACCAACCAGGGGCGACACCCAAAATGTACAATGAACTCCTGCAAGGCATTAAGAAAAGGGCAGCAACCCCTAGAGAAGACCTGAAGGCCACAGACATGGACTTACAGACAAGAACACAAAAAAGGCCACAATCATTTCAAGAAGATAAAGTAATAATCGCGGTAAGACACACACACTTAACCAGCAGTGGCAAGTTATTACTCTTCTACCGATTAGGCAGGAACCCGTTACAGGAGTCAGAGAGCACCCGGCGTTGTTAAGGAAGCAGGGATGAAAGAAGCCCTCTGTCTGCCGGTGAAAATACAAACCGACACAGCCTTTCTGCAGAGAACTCTGTGACACACTGTTAATACGCATTCTTCAAGATATCAACCCACAGTAACCACTAAATATCACTGGACAAATAAACTGCTTTGCTATCTAAAGACTGAGAGAAAAATCCAAAATGATGAATTACTGGTGTTACTAACTATACCGAATAGAAAAGGAAAAAAGGCATATTAACTACTTCAGATTATAATAACATTTTTCAGACATCAGGGCACTAGAAAGGTGTAAGTCAAGGAGTATATTTTTATGAAATACTTAGAAAAATTAAACATGTGCTACCAGACTTACTAAAAAGGCCAGAATGTTTCTTCATATAAATGTGCAATCTAATGTTTAACCCCCACCTCAACACCAATTCGACTGCACTGGCGTTCAGATACCATTAAAGAAAACAAAATGCCGCCATGCTTTACAGACCTTTGCAGGGAAAAAGAAATTAAATTTTAAAAGCACTAACTTACTAGAGGATCATCAGAAATTTCCCATTTGAAAGAATGTACATTATATAATTCAAGTTCTTGAAATTTTATCTTGTAATCTAGTTTCAAAATGCAACAAAAAGCACTTACTTTATTTCAACAGACTCTGTGGTAGAAACACACTTAGTGGGGACATCAGACAGATCCTGATCCATGGGTTCATCCCCATTTGTCAAGCCAGATTCCAATTTGCTTTTCTCTTCTTCAGTTGCTTGAAGTTCTGGCACTAAGAAATCCTCTGGTCTAAATTATATAAGTCTCTAATTAGAAGCAGTAACAAGCAAGCCCATGTTATATAATATGTTACCTAGTAGATAGGGTCAGGTTTAGGCTCCTCATATATCTCAAGATTTAAATACACAGTTGATCCAAGGCTAATGCAACTTCGCAGTGTCAATTACCAAATGACTGCATCTGTTATGTTTTTCCTGACCACGGATGAACGCTCCTCAGAGCACGCCACTGGACTAGTAAAGGATCCTAGACAGGTGATTAGGAGAGCTTCGTGGCTATCAAAAGTACTAGTACAACCTGGCCTTGCATTTGTTTCGATCATTCTTTTTCTCAGTTTCTGTGGTTTCTCTTGCCAACTCCCACTTCTCATAAATCTCAGACCTCTTTTGATTTCCTTAAGAGCTCCCGTTAGTCTAGCCCCGCCCAAAGAAAGCACGACTCCCCACTGGCACATCACCAAGAAGACTGAGATACAAACTCATGGGCTCCCTCAAAAGCCTTTGCCTTTATTTCAACAAAGCCCAAATGCATCTAGCTTCCCACGCTGACTTCCAATATGTGTTAAAATTTAAAAACAAACTTAAACATGTTCTCTCTAACCCCCTGAAACTGTCTATGCCCCACCCCCAAATCTGCTCACACTCCTCTGAGAATTTAGGCCTCTGTTACCCAACCCCTAGCCTGCCGCAGTAGCTTCTCAGACGCTGGAGCCCCACTTCTCCACCTATAATCCACACATTAACAATAGTAGTAGCAGCACATTTCCTAGGAATCATGAGGCACAAATCAGGTTCTATGCCAAGTCCCTTAAACACACAATCTCATTTAATTCTTCTCCCTACTTTTCAGAGAAGGAAACTGAAAAGCTGAATATCGGACACTAATTAAGTAGAATGGTAAACAAACTCGCCAATGCTATTCAGATTGTTATTTTTCCTCTCTACTATTTTAGAGGACCAAGCAGATGGGAATTTTCCTGATTAAGTCCAAGTACGGCCTACAATCCACTATCTGCGTAAGGGAGCCTTACGGAAGTACAGAGACAGCGCCAGGACGGGGCCTGGACTGTGCTGGGTGGGAAGGGAGGAACAGGAAAGGCGTCCAGCAATGTGTAAGGCCGGACTCGACCGCCGGAGACCCAGGACGGGAAGAGGGAGCAAAGCTGAGGGACGAGCATGTGCCTGCACAGGAGCAAACGGAGAAGCTGGTACCATGAGAGCAGACAACGTTCAGGGACTTGACAGAAATATAGAGAAACAACACAGAAAAGTCAGGAGAAACCTGATTATGAAAGACACCGTGCACCGTACTGGGCATCTGACATTTGCCTGCAGAGCAATGGGGACCAGGAGGGGTCTTTACACAGGACACCGCTGCATTCCAAACATGCAATTTCAGCTGTTTTTCCAGTGGTGGGGGTAAATTTGGTAGACTTCCCATGATTCCCCCCATGCAGTCTCATATCCCTCCTGGAACTAAAACATGTACAACAGTGCTTGAGATGCAACCCGTTTCCCCACACTTCACACATCACCATCGACCAAAAATCCTCCCTATCCTAGGTTTTTCTCCAACGCATCTCCCTTTACCCTCTCTTTTTAAGTGGGGAAAAAAATTTTTTTGAACCCTTCACATACCTAGGTAATAAAATTGCCAGTTTGCCTTTAATATTAATTCTCTAGGGGCAACTGGGTGGCCCAGTTGGTGAAGCATCTACCTGACGCTTGACTTCGGCTCAGGTCATGATCTCACAGTGAATGAGTTCAAGCTCCCTGCTGGGCTCTGTGCTGACATCCCTCGGGATTCTCTCTCTCTCCTTCTCTGCCCCTCCCCCACTTGCAAGCACTCTCATGCTCACACGTGCATGCTCTCTCACTCTCTCAAAATAAATAAATTTAAAAAATATATATATATATATACTTATTCTCTACATGTTCCTCATCCTTTCTATTTTTACGTTTCAAACTATACAAACCCTCTGGGGAGTACTCAGAAACTACCAAAGTACATGATGTGACCAGAAAGGCCGTCTTTACTGAGTGCTAATGATACACGGAGTTATACACCGAACAGTCTAATCTAGAAGAAAGAAGAACTTGTTCACGTACTTGATAATTTCTCCATATTCATCCCATTTAATTCTTTCTTCTGGGGCAGGAAACATAGGATAAGACTTCTTAGCCTGTTTGAAGAAACTTCCTTTGCGACTCCCTTCGCCTTTCATCATCAGGTCATGCTTGGTCTTGTGAGCGGAGGGCTGGTCAATGTCCTCCTCCACGTCACTCTCGTCACTGGAGTCTATGTCTGCCCTACGACGGTCGTGGAACAGAGGAAGGTCGTAAAGTCCCCAAAAGATTTTGAATATTTAGAAAGTTATTGCTGAATTAATTCAATGATAATATAATATTACTGGATTGACAGTTGGTAAAACAGCATTAACTACCAGTTAATAAATACTCATTGATACTAGTACTGAAAGCATCAACTATATGCAATTAAAAATATTTTTTTAAGTAACGGAACACACTAAGGTAGATCCTAATCAACGGAGAAACACACACACACACACACAACGCAGAGGAGCAAAGAGAACAATGACAGCAGTGTCTACAACTGCCTTCCAGAAACATGGAATGAAGTCTGCAAATTGTAATTCACATTCCCAGTAAAAATATCATTAAAATACAAATGTAAAATAAAAAGAAATTTGCCTGACCATATCAAAAAACAAAAAACAAAAAAACCACAACCCAGAAAATCTGCTGGAAGCTAATGCCTGCAGATATGCAGCAGTCCGTGCAACAAAAAGCAAAGGGAGAAGGAAAGATGCACCACGGGGCAAGATGTCTGCACCAGGAGGCACAAGAAACTAGAAATATGTGAGCAACGGAAGTCAGTAGACAAATTTCTGTAGGGGCACCTGGGTGGCTCAGCTGGTCGAGTATCCGACTCTTGATCTTGGCTCAGGTCATGATCCCAGGGTCATGAGACTGAGCCTTGAGTTGGGCTCCAGGCTGAGCGTGGAGCCTGCTTAACATTCTCTCTCCCCCTCTGCCCCTCCCCTGCCCATGCCTGCTCTCTCTCAAATTAAAAACAAAACAAAACTGATTCATTTTTTAACTTTTTATTTTTTTGAGAGAGAGGGTGCGAGCATGTGCGGGTGGGGGAGAGGAGCCGTGAGGTGAGGGAAGGAAAGAGAGAGAATCCCAAGCAGGCCCGCACAGAGCCCAACACGGGATTCCAACTCACGACCACGAGATCATGACCTGAGGTTAAATCGAGAGCCACCCAGGCGCCCAGATTTTTAAAGAACAAAACAAAAAATTAGCACTGAAAAAACCTGGCATTCTAGCACCATTTACAAATGTAAGAAAAATAACGAAGTTGACATAAAATTTAAATATTTCCAATTAAAATTTATCTTAGAAATAAGTAGGGGCGCGTGGGTGGCTCAGTCGGTTAAGCCTCCGACTTCAGCTCAGGTCAGATCTCACGTTCGTGGGTTTGAGCCCCGTGTCGGGCTCTGTGCTGACAGCTAGCTCAGAGCCTGGAGCCTGCTTCCGGTTCTGTGTCTCCTTCTCTGTCTGCCCCTCCCCCTCTCATGCTCTGTCTCTCTGTATCAAAAATAAATAAAACATTTAAAAAAATTAACTTGAAATACTAACTTTCAATGTTTAAAAAAAAAGAAAGAAAGAAGTTAAGTTGCATGTAAGTAACTGTAAACTCTTCATCTGTCGGCGAACAACTCACTCTTTCGACTGCTCAAGTTTCTTCGCAGCTTCTTTCTTCAGTTTCTCTTTTTCCAAGTACTCTTCAAGTTCTTTCCCTTCAAGCTTCACACGCTTCCTCAACTAAAGAAAAATAGCAAACAACCGGAAGTATCATCAGGGGGTTCAGGCAATGGGGTGGGAGACACAGCAGATCTGTAAATTTATCATCTTACATTTGTAATCATTCACGTTTCCATTACACGCAATGACGGATCTTATTTAGATCAGTACTAAAACCGCGCTGTCCCATTTCTAGGATGGGTTTGATTTAAACCAGTTAAAAATCGCCAATCAGGAAAAGAAAATATAGATACTATTTTTATAATTTAGAGATAGGCCTACACAAGACATAAAACCCAATAGCCATAAAGGAAAAGATAAATACAGCAACATGAAAAAAATAGAATGAAATCTCTTTGACATTTGAAATCTCATAGAATTTTAAGGAACTAAGAAAATTACTTGCAGCGCTACATGACTATCAGAAGCTGTTTTTTCCTAAGAGCGCTTCCAAATCAGTTAAGACGATCAACATGTCAAAAAAGGCCAAATCCATATATACGCAATTTACAAAATAAGAAAAATAGCTATGAAAAGATGTCTATTTTCACTAATGATCTCTGAAAAATGCAAAAATTTTTTAAATGTACGACCATTTTTAAACCTATTAGACCTTTAATCTCTTAGTGCTAATTATACATGGGGAAAGGGTCCCTTGATCCACTATTGCAGGAAAGTTAGAGCAACTGTGTTAGAAGGCAATTCGCCAACTTCTAAACATAAAAATGTGTTTGTCATTTGACATCACACTTCTACTTCCAGGAATTTATCTTACTTAAACAATCACAAGTGTGAGAAAAAAAGCACACTGGGACAATGTTTTAAGGGTAAAACACCAGACTCAACGTTAAAAATCCATCAGCATGGGATGATTAAATCCGGAGATCTCTCAAACTTTTCGATCTTAGGATTTGCCTTAGACATTTGAAAATTAATGAGAACCCCAAAGATGGTTTTTTTGCTAGATTACATTTATTAATGTCTACCAAATCAGAAATTAAAAGTGAGATTTTTAAAAATATTCATCTGTTCACTGAAAAATATTAAAATCATTATACATTATAGCATATAATTACATTTTCCAAAGGCCCCCCCCCCCGCAAAAAAAAATTAGTACAAAGCATGGCACTATGTTATATTTTTACAAGTCTCTTTACTGTCTAGCTCAACAGAAGACAGCTGGACGTTCACATCTGCTGAATTCATTTTCTTGTAATATGTTGTTTTGGTTAAAGCATACGAAGAAAATGTAGCCTCACGCAGATGTATAGTTGGAAAAGGGAAATATGTTTAAGTAGTGTTTCCATGAATATCCTTTGATGTTACATTAAAGCTCTAAAACTGCCTGGGTGGCTCAGTCAGTTAGCATCCGACTCTTGATTTTGGCTCAGGTCACAATCTCATAGTTCATGGGCTCGAACCCCATGCTGGGCTCTGCTCTGACAGCATGGAGCCTGCTTGGGATTCTCTTCTTTTCCTTTCTTCCTTCTTTTTTCTTTTCTCTTTCTTTCTTTCCCTCTCTCTCTCTCTCTATCCCTCCCCAACTTGTGTATGCACCCTCTTTCTCTCTCTCTCTCTCAAAAATAAACATTAAATGTTTATTTATTTTTGAAAGAGAGAAAGAGACAGAGTACGAGTCGGGAAGGGGCAGAAACAGAGGGAGACACAGAACCCCAAGCAAGCTCCAGGCTCTGAACCGTCAGCAGAGCCCGACTCAGGGCTCAAACTCACAAACCACGAGATCATGACCTGAGCTGAAGTCAGATGCTTAACCAACTGAGCCATCCAGGCGCCCCAAAACACTGATTGTTCCTTAAAAATTAGTTGGAATGTGGAATCTGAAACGATACTGATAGCTTTTTATAGTGTTATATTAAAAGTTATTGATTTATCTTGCACTTTGAATGGATCTTTTATTTGTGCACTATTTTGTACCTACAGGCAGTGGTTATATGCAAAATACTGGTTCACCAAGTTACACGGATCTTATAAACACTGACAATACTTTAAACATCACGTTTGCAAACATCACTACCAACCTCATCAGTAAAGCCTTCTAAGTTTATGTTGTCAATCTCCTGGCGATGAACACAGATTCCAAAATTCTAATTTTCACTTGAAAGTTTGAATTTTATTAGATTTAGGCAACAAATGCTGTCAATTATTTTCCTTCGAGTGACAAGCTCACCTCGCTCATCTCTGAGCGAACAGCTGCTGGATACCCAGCTCTCAAGAGCCATGTCATTATTTCAAGGAAAAATGGTGTTCCAAGGAAAAAGTGGCCAGTTTAACTCACAACTCAGTTACCCAACTGGCTTTCTTCGAGACAAACATCACGCATTAGTGTGCGGCCTAAGTGCTTTCTGCACACTTCCCAGGTGCCACTCAGATTTTTAAAAATCTTTTACTGAAAGGACTGGATAAAATTAATAACTTTTACTGCTTCAGCAAGGCCATCCTTAAGTGAAATGGACTCTTCTTTGGAACTTCAAGCGTGCGGCAGCGTGAAATGCGGTGACTGCTACAGTCTGGGCCACGGGCTGAGTTTATGCTACGGCGCCAGCACCTGTTCTTGGCAACGTTAAATGTAGGCACATCGAAAGAGCAAATAACACCTTGGTATGACTATGAGAAGTGGTTTTGACCCTGGGGACTCCCCGAATGTGTTTCAACCACCCCCCCCAGGAGTCCTTCACACCATAATTTTGAAAACCACTGGATTCAATAATCACAGTACATATATACACCTGTATTACAAAATTACTAAAATGAATTCATTTATTCAAAAAATATGCTTAGAATATACCCATCTATGCATCAGAAGTCGGGATAGTGGTCCTGTTCCCTGGGGAGGGGAAAGGACCAGGAAGGGAACGTCTAGGGTGCTGGTGAAATTTCTTGGTCTGGGTACAGGCTAGAGAGACGCGCTCAGCTCGTGAGCGTGCATCACACTGGACACGTATGACACGCACACTCTTAGCAGATGTTGTACACCAGGGGACATTTTAAAAACCTGTACTTTTTTGGCAAGAGTAAATATGTGGAAAGTGCCTCTGTTATTCTCTGAGTTGAGGAAGACTCCGAAAAGAGTAAGTCTGGGACTAGGGGGAGGAGGAATAGCAAAGTGTTTTGGAGATGACCCAGTAGAGGGAAAGACAAACAGGAAACAGAGAAGAAATATCCCCACAAAGGGGAGAAAGGAAAGCAGCCTGAGCGTTAGTACTACTAACTAAAAAGTCAAAAACCCAGCATTTCAAGTTACAGCTCCAAATGTCCCTTCTACTTTTTTCAAACTTAAACCGCTCTTAATATTCTCTTATTAATTCCTCAAATGGCATATCAGTCTTAATTGAAGTTCTTGTAATTATTATTTTCAAATTCAGTATTTCATATCTGAAGAAACTATTTCAAGTATTTCTGAGCTTTCTTAAGCGTTTTTTTTTTAACTTTGCGTTTCCAAGCTATTAAATAACCAAAAGGACAGTTTGTACCTTGAGTTGCTTGCTCTAAATACCAAGTCTGTATTGATGGTGAATATATATGAGATTTCCATTACTATATCTGTGCCTTAAGTAGCGTTAAAGACTAAGGTACTCTTAATACTCAGCTTTTAACACACTAAACGTTCCTTAAAATGGCTACTAGGAAGGAAAAATAAACTGTCATCTAAAACTCTGCACAACTTTGGCAGTTATCAACCCATTCAGGATCAACTGCTATAAACTTTATAGTTAACGATACTAACTTTGAAAAGTTGATAGATGTGACGAATTGGTTAGTAAGCACAATAATCTCTGGTCACTTGGCTAGGTGTCTTGCTCCCATAACAGGAGATAAAGCACAAATGCAGACACAGAAACATGTTAGGCTACTCAGTGGGGAGAAGATAAGGGGACTCTTGCCTGCTTCTACCTCTTAGCTAAGTCTGAAACAAGTTCACAGGCTACGACAGAGGGCTGAGATGGCTGTAGGGTATCTGGGGGAAAGAAGGTATGAAGCTGTCGTACTGGAGTAGGACAAGGAATACCCCACAACACGGTGGGCTGGTGGTGAGCGTCGGGCTGAGATGTGAGGTCATCAATGTGAAGGGAACCCATCCACACAGCAGTGCATCTAACACCAGTGACAGGTTGCCTGGGCAGAGGCATGGTTAAGCAAATGGTTTAGCTAGAGTCAAAGCTTTGTCAGGTGGGTACAATAACCAGGAGGGTAACAGAGTTAAAGGTGTTTGCAAAATAACAATGGACCATGAACCAGAAGCTGGAGTGATGCTGGCTGGGGAAAGTGGCAAGTTCACAAACTGAAAGTCCCAATGGGACCAAAAAATTGCTGGCACGGAGTATCAGAGCAAGTCAGCTGTAAGATCAGAGTAGGATGCTTGAGGTAGAGATCTTTAAAGATAACCCACAACAAGGTTATGACCACAAGAGTAGAGAGCACGGTGTGGAAGGCAGCAAAAGATCATTAAGAAACAAGGTGTCAGGGAACCGAGAGGGCCCAGGAGTCCGACAGATCACACACACGGAAGCCGGAGTCATCAAGAACGCAGTCCTGAGCGAGAGGACAGATCACACACACGGAAGCCGGAGACATCAAGAACGCAGTCCTGAGTGAGAGGACAGGAAGACTGCGGACCAGGATCAAAGTCGCCAATGAATAATAGAGAATGACCGAGAGATCAGGAAATGTCAGAAGGGGTCAGTGGGTTGTGGCATAACCCAGAGGGAAGAGGAATGGCTTGAAAACTGCAATACAGAAAAAGGACACCTAGCCCACCCACAGTGCGTGAGGCATGAAAGAGAAACAGCCTATCTACTTGAGAGCCCATAGTGAAAGAAGTATCCTTAGGAAACAGCCAGATTCCAATTAGGGAAAGGATGTGGAACTTTTTTCACAGAGAGCTTGAGAATACAGCATATGTGATACCTTCTGGGCATGGTTCCAGAGGATACCGCAAACGGGTTAAAGAATGACAATTTCGGCAATTCCTATGAAAATAACACCAGCATTCTTCACAGAGTGAGAACAAACAATCCTAAAATTTATATGGAACCAGAAAAGACCCCAAGTAGCCAAAGCAAACTCAACACCTAGAAGACAAATAATCCAGTGAAGAAATGGGCAAAAGACAGGAATAGACATTTCTCCAGAGAAGACATCCAGATGGCTAACCGACACCGGAAAAAATGCTCAACATCACTCATCGGGGAAATACAAATCAAAACCACAACGAGACACCACCTCACACCTGTCAGAATGGCTAACGTTAACAACTCAGGCAACAACAAATGTTGGCGAGGACGCGGAGAAAGGGGCACCCTCCTGCACTGCTGGTGAGAATGCAAACTGGTGCGGCCACTCTGGAAAACAGTGTGGGGGTTTCTCAAAAAGTTAAAAATAGAACTACCCTACAACCCAGCAATTGCACTACTAGGTATTATCCAAGGGATGCACGTATGCTGTTTCGAAGGGGCACATGTACCCCAGTGTTTAGAGCAGTGCTATCAACAATAATCAAAGTATGGAAAGAGCCCAATGTCCACTGATGGATGAATGGATAAAGAAGATGTGTTATACATACACACACACACACACACACACACACACACACACACACACACAAGGGAGTATTACTTGGCATTCAAAAAGAATGAAATCTTGCCATTTGCAACTATGTGGATGGAACTAGAGGGTATAATGTTAAGCAAAATTAGTCAATCAAATAAAGACAATATCATATGACTTCACTCATATGAGGACTTTAAGATACAAAACAGATGAGCATAAGGGAAGGGAAGCAAAAATAAAAACAGGGAGGGGGACAAAACATTAAGAGACCCTTAAATACAGAGAACAGAGGGTTGCTGGAGGGGTTATGGGAAGGGGAATGGGCTAAGTGGGTAAGGAGCACTAAGGAATCTACTGTTGGACTCTCTGCTAACTTGGATGTAAATTAAAAAATAAGTAAATTATTTTTTTTAAATGACAATTTCCAATTAAGGAGCTCTGAAATTTGTGCTAGGAAAGGCTCTTGACTCATAAAAATCTGAAAACAATCACAAGCATAATTTTTGGTCACTGATTTTTTTAAGCATCATCATAGTGTGTCCCCCAAGCAGTTTTACAAAAGTTCACATACCGGCACTTACCTCTATTTCTGTAATTTTTTCAGAAGGATTATCAATTAGGAAACGTGCTAAAGTCCCAGGAGTAGTTCTGTAGGTTAGAATGATGGAGTTTTTAGGGTCCTGACACCACTGAATAAAGAGATCCCTCGAAAATCCACATTCCAGGTCGGGCTGGCTGGCAAGCACCACTTTAGGGCTCGGTACCCGGGCCAGGTCAGAGAGGCCGTGGCACAGAGAGAGGTGGCGGAACTGAAATGGATTATTTCTTTTGTCTTCAAAACATCTCATCAACTTGTCACTCATCCATTCTACCTGGTAAGGGGGGAAAGGATGACAAGACGTAGAAAATATCAGACTGTAACTTCAGTGTCTTCTAAAAAGCCCAAGGGTTCACATTCTGCCTTCTCTTACGTCTTTCCCACCAGGGGTGGCTCAAACTCGAGCCATTTTGGCGAGCAGCTCATCTTCTGCTCTGTCCCCCCATGAGACCCTCCCACCCCACAGCTCATCCTTAAAAGTCCAAGTCTGCATTGTATTTCAGTTACACGTCACCTTAAATCTTACTGAGAAAGCAGAATACAAGTTCTAAATACAAGTTCTCTCACCCACAATTGCGAGTCCAAGGGGAAGAACTTATTCAGGAAGAAGAGAAAAATGGATTCTAACATTTATATCCTAGGAGGCAGGTTCTGTTTGTGTCCCCATTTCACAGAACGTGACATCATGCATTAGAGGAGAAACAACTTACCCACTCTGTAAGATGGGGACAAGAACAGAAGCCACGTCATAGGGTACATGAGGATTACGTGAACTAGTCCACAGGAACACACGGTACAAGTGGTTCATTTTTAGTTTTTATTGTTACTGCCATAATCACCACCATCATCAGTTTCGTTAACAGAAAAATATAAGCAACTAAAACACTGCTTTCCAGAAGCGCAATTTCTGTAGCAACCGTCTGTGTGACAAAGGACAGTACGGAAACACACCTGGGACTTGGAAAACTCCACCACGTTGTAGCTGACGTTATTGAGGAGTGCCAGCGAGTAGACCCCCAGCCCCGCATCTTTAGTTCTCCAGATCTGATCAAGGAGTTGAGCAAGTTCCAAAACTCTGCCTGCAGTGTCCACTGCTATTAACACATTTCCATCGCCTCGAAGCGTCTCCAGGACATTTGCTAGAAAACAAGAATATAAATTCTGTAACAAGTCTAACGATACCCTGCTACAAAATTTAAGAGGACTTCATCTCCACGTTTTCAGTACAAAGATTACAACTTACCAATAAGCAATCAGACCAAGGACAAAACTTCAAAATTCCATTCACGTTATTACAACTACTTTTTTATTCTGTGAATGTATCCTCGTAGGAGTTAAAGACATTGCCATTAACTCTATTTTTTTTTTCACTGAAAAACTAAATCAGTGGTCCCCAACCTTTCCACCGAGAATACACATAGAAAATGACATTCGAGGGGGTACTGAGTGGCTCGGTCAGTTAAGAGTAGACCTTGTGGGGCGCCTGGGTGGCTCAGTCGGTTAAGCCTCCGACTTCGGCTCAGGTCAGATCTCACGTTCGTGGGCTCGAGCCCCGCGTCAGGCTCTGTGCAGACAGCTAG
The DNA here is from genome assembly GCA_004023845.1 of Helogale parvula. Lineage (NCBI taxonomy): Eukaryota > Metazoa > Chordata > Mammalia > Carnivora > Herpestidae > Helogale > Helogale parvula. The sequence goes on along the minus strand of PJEM01004623.1, from coordinate 3,572 downwards.
TTCAGAGCCTGGAGCCTGCTTCCGGTTCTGTGTCTCCTTCTCTCTCTGCCCCTCCCCCTCTCATGCTGTCTCTCTCTGTATCAAAAATAAATAAAAAACATTAAAAAAAAATTTTTAAGAGTAGACCTTGGCTCAAGTCACAATCTCACAGTTTGTGAGTTCGAGCCCCGTGTTGGGCTATTAGGATTCTCTCTCTCTCTCCCTCTCTGCCTCTCCCATGTTTGTCGTCTCTCTCTCTCTCTCAAAATAAATAAACCTTAAAAAAAATGACATTCATAGAGTGCACTGGGGCCAATTATAACTTTGCTATAAATGATCCCCAAATGTATACATACACATACGTGCATTATACTTTATATTTAATATATACACATTTTGTATGTATGCACGCCTACACTATAAAATATGCATCATATCCTCTCTTGCTAACAAAAGTATCTTTATAAGTAGATTTCCTTGCTCTATATTAAAGTCTACTTTGAAATATCTGGTAAAACCAAACTCTACCAAAAACAAACAAAAAAACACAAGAATTTACTAGGTGAACACAACATAGTACACAAGTTGTGCTTTTTTTTTAAGTAGGACATGGTGCCCAATATGGGGTCTGAATGCACAACCCTGAGATCGAGACCTGAGGGGAGGTCAAGAGTCAGATGTTCAATTGACTGAGCCACCCAGGTGCCCCCACAAGTAATGCTTTTTAAGTGAACAAAGAGTAGCTTCAACATGTTTAAAAGCAGAACCCAATTTTCCTGCTGAAATATCATGTACCTTATAAAAAAAAAAAAAAAAAGAACACAAGGTAAAGCAGCTGGAGCCAAGTCAGAAGCACCCAGGGATGGTTCCGAGGCTCCTCTTCAGAACCAAGACTACTAGAATGTAAGATACCCGACACCAAAATCGGTGGACCATTTATACCCTCGTGTATCTCCTTGGTACATTTTTCTCTTAGAGTATAACTGTTTTTCTAAATGATTTCTGTGAGCTCTTTATATATTCTTGCATCCCCTAGACCTATACCAGTGAATGCCAAATAGAGCTAGCTCTGTGCTGAAGGGCAGGGAGAGATCAATTTTTATACCTGTCTCACAAAAGCTAAATTCAAACCAACTAAAGCATCTTTTTGTACAAAGTGATGATCTGATCACATAATAGTTTCTCAAAAATACTAGAGTTAACCAAGCTCATATGACAAGGAAAGTGTTAAACAAGATAGAAGACACAGTATTTCACACTCGCACGCACTTCCGCAGAGGGCACTGTGGAATACATACTCAGAAGTTGCTCATCTCTCTGTTTTCTCCGAGGCTGCACATACGTAGCATTAAATGAATCTGTGATAAGCAGGGAGGGTCTGCTTAGCATTTCCAGGGAACATCCATTTAAATGGCTATAACAAAGTTGAAGAAGAGGAATATTTTATAACACTCTAAATAAACAACAGCTTATCTCACCTAAAATATAAGCACCTTTCTTTTGTAAGATTTTTCCTTCTCTAAAAGTAGATATGCTCGTTGATAAGGAATCTAACACAATTAAAAAAAAAAAAAAGGAAAATTAAGATTTTCCAGAGTACCACCACTCAAAGAAATCGATATATTATTTTGGTATACATCCTTCTAAGCATATGAATAGTTTTCTATGCATATACTTGTGAACGTATTTTACAAAAGTGGCATTTCATGCCTGTATATTCAGTTCTATGCCCTGGTTTTCTCCCATGACATTAAAATTCGTTTCTAAATCTATTTTTTTTAACAACTATAAGAACTTCCTACTTTGTATTTTATTTGATCACTTTCCTTTATTATTTAGGTTATTTTTCTTGTCATTATAAATAATCTCAAAGAACACTTCTGCAAAAAAGTTTCAATTGCATTTCTTATGTTTTCTTTAGGACACATTCCTAGAGATGTACTTACTACAATATACAATTTTTCTAAGCAGCTTTGCAGCAAGATTTAACCTTTTCTAGAAAGCTCTCCCTTTTCCAGAAAGGTTCAACCAGAAAAACTGAGCAATTCACATAATATTTCCTGGAAGAATGCTACCATTTAAAAATCATTTTGATGGAATTTAAAAAGAATTATCATTTAAATTGTTTTACTTCGTAACTTTTTCCATTTTGGAACTGGCATCTTTTTGATCAGTTAAGACCCAGTCTTCTGCATATAAACGTCTTTAGCCAACTTGCTGCAAATATTTCCCGACTTTATTGGTCTTCATTGTTTCAGACATTTTAAATCTGTATATAATCAAACCTATCAAAGTTTTCCTTTGTAACTTGGTCTGGTAACTCTACGCTTACAAACTCTTTTCCAAATCAGAGATTAGACTCACAAATATTGTCTCATTTTCTATTTAATTTGAACCCATCTAAAATATATTTGATATGTGGTTTAAAAAAAAAAGACACAAACTGTTCCCCCAAATGTTTGAATGCCATTACTCAAAAATCCCTCCTTTCCTTATTAATCTGTAATTATAAAAGCCTAAAATTCATTAATCTTATATACCTCTAAATATAAGATACAAAAGATCCTGGGGCTGTTGTAACCTAATACAAAGTAATTATAAACCTAACGTATAGAAGTTACAAAAGAAGCCTCTCCAAAACCAAATACAATTTTATAGTCATGCTGTGAATACAAAATGAAATATTTAAAATTACAACTCCTAGCCCCCTTCTAAAAGGAATCTGACTTTAAATATGATAATTACTAACTTCATAAAAATAAAAAAAAAACCATCCACAAAGTTCCTTTAAATAGCAGGTCAAGTAGCATATGAAATATAAATTTATGTAAAAAAATTAATCTCCTTTCCAAAATCTCCAGGAAGATATCTGTTTTATAGAGTAGATACATACATGCAAATTTGTCAAATATATTTCACTTTTTATATCAAAGTTTTCCCTTACAGTGAAAATAATTAATTTGAAAACATTCACTACTTGAGGCTTTTAGATGGTTCTAGATTTCTGGTTAAAAATAATAACTTTTAATTTCCCCCAGAGAATGAAATACCAACTGCATCTCCGTCAGTTGTCTTGATATACCTACATCTCCCTCTTGTGGTTAAAGTCAACTGCATAGACAATTTCTTCTTCTCCATCTTTGACGATTTTCCATATTGTTCCACCTATCATATGACCAGCAGGCAGAGGTGTGATGGACAAGCCATGTCCTTTACCTATGTCCATGAGATAGTGACAATATTCAGATTTCTTTTACAATCCCAAAGAAAGCTATTTATTTGTAAACTATTTTTAAAAGCCACTAGATACAGTGATACACATTTCCAAAGTAAAAAGGCATCAATGAAAATGCAGCCCCACTCTCCCGGCCCCCAACTACTCTGCTCCTTCACCGTAGACAAACACTCCTGTCATATTGTTATGAATTCTTGCATACCTATTGGTGCTTATAAAAAGCAGTATATAGAAATCAAATTTAAAAGCCAATACACTATTAAATTACTTAGTATGAATGAATACATTTGAATATTTTTATTTAAGTTTATTTATTTTGAGAGAGAGAGTGAGAGAGGGAAGGAGGCAGAGAGAGAGG
>PJEM01004622.1:134788-149147 GCA_004023845.1 Helogale parvula | reverse complement strand
CATGTGTACAGATACTTGCTTTGCTGCTTAAATTTCTGTAACCTTCTGGGGCGTCTGGGTGGCTCAGTCAGTTATGCTTCTGAATTCAGCTCAGGTCATGATCTCACAGTTTGTGGGTTCCAGCCCCGCATCAGATGCTGACAGCTCAGAGCCTGGAGCCTGCTTCTGATTCTGTGTCTCCCTCTCTCTCCCAACCTCCCCTGCTCATGCTCTGTGTGTGTGTGTCTCTCTCTCTCTCAAAAATAAATAAACATTAAAAAAATTTTTTTTTAATTTCTATAACCTTCTAAGGCAGGTTTCTGTTTTGTTTTTAACCATTTTATGTGCCATTAATTCCTTTAGCAGTCTAATGAATTCTATGGGCTGCTTCTCAGAATAGTGTTTTAACTAATAAAATACAGGGGCCTATAGAGGAAGCTAGTAAATAAACAACATTCTGAAAATACTAAATTTGGGATAATCCCCAGTATCTAATCTCTCCAGCAAGTTCAAAATATTGATTAGTATCAGTGCTATTTCAAGACCTGCCACAACTATAGTGGAATATGGAAATATTTTTGATTCCTATGAGTGACAGAGCTAAAGGTACTGCTGATATTAACCAGGCTTTTTTCTCCCACATTCATAATTGATGCTAATGCTAGATTTCAGCTAAATGTTAGCGAAAGTAAAGATGTTACTTTTCTCCCCCAACTGAGTCATAGTCTTCAGTTTCATGTTCTAAAATAATTTAATAATACTGATATTCCAGGACCCCATTATGATTTTAGTTTACTTCTGTTGGAAGCCTGTGATAGGATTCCTTATAATTTTTATTTATTCCTTGGTTTAACCTGATATTCAGGAAATATATATATATATATATATATATATATAGAGAGAGAGAGAGAGAGAGAGAGAGAGAGAGAGAGTTCATATTTGCGGTACAGAGCGGAGGTAAAAGGGGGAAGGTTGGGGAGAAAGGGTACCAAATTGAGTTGAACGAATGTCCCTGCCCACAAGTGTAGCTGGCAAAGTACTTTACTTTTATTTCTAATAAGCCAAGATACATTTTACTGAAATCCAAGGTGGATTTTAGTTCTTTTTAGTTTTGTATTGTTACCTGTACATTAAAGTTTGAGAAAAATCCCGATCTTGCCTGATTATGAATTGCCTGGAACTATCACTTAAAACCGAGATTCTCAGGCCCCTTTCCTGGAGAATGTTTCAGGTGGGCAAGGGCTAAGTCTGTTTTTGTAACGAGTTTGCCACATGGATTCTTATCAGGCCAAACTTAGTAAAGCTTAGCTAGATAATGCTTCAGTCCAAACACTTCCGTGTACGGGTTAGTCATACTGATAATTATTTTCATGAGAAGGGTTATGTGTTGCCTTTGTTTCCAGGAAGATTCTTCACTATAGTAGGATGGCTTTGTAGAAAGGGTGAGTACTAGACAATTTTCTTTAAGGAAAAGGGGTCTTATTTTTATTTCATCTGGCCCCATGAATACAATGTCTGATTTGTTAACTTGTTGTGGGTAGTGCTATTCATATAAATAGTAACTTCTTTAATATATATAACGTACCACCTTTGGAAATATAAAATTATGTGAGGAAGAGATATGTACCCAAAGGTGATAGGTCAGCTTATGATTATAGAAAAACCCATGTATTCAAGGCATTGAGTAAAGTACTTTGCACAGTTACATACTTTTCAGGGGACCATTGAACGGATAGTTGAAAAGAACTAGCCTGTGAAAGAGCTGTTTCAGTCCTCATCTTTGAATTGAGGAAACAGAGGCTTAAGGAAGCTGAAAAATGAGTCCAAGGTCACAGAATTGGTGAAAGCCAGAATTTGACTCCATGTAGCTTTGATTCCAAAGTCTGTATATGTAGCAGCCAGATCTTTAAAAACAGTTGGAAATTATGCACCGTAATCTATCACGGTGTGTGTGTGTGTGTGCACATGTGTGCACATGTGTGTGCCTGCATGCATACACAGATATTCCCATGCATTTTTGTCATTCTCTGATGTCTTTTTCCCTCCTCTTGTGTTTGCTTCTTGATCCATCTGGCACTCTTCAAGTGTCAAACCAAGAAGTTTACTTTTATTTATTTGTTATCTGTTTATATATTCTATAATTATTTATTTGTAATTGATAATGCAGATAATAGACTTGTATTTCTTTTAATAGTCACAGTGTCATTTTTTTGTTTTTTTTTTTTTACTTATGAATTTATGACTCATGGCAATAAAATTATATCCTTTTCGGTATCATAAGTACTCATTGGAGATAATCATTCAAGTATAAGCAAATCTGATAAAAATATTCTAGCTCGTGGTCTTTTAAGATCACCGGAGCATGGCAGTGGGCAGATGTTGGTCAAGAGATACTAATTTAGTACTTGCTGGTTGCCTGCACCTGCTAAGTATTATGGAGGGTACAAGTAATGTGGTCTCTCACTGCCCTTGCAAGGTTGTGCTGGGAAGGAGAGGACCTCTTCCTCCTTGGGAGTGGATCTCACCGTGTGGGAGTGAGCGTGGTTAGCAAAGGGAAATCCAGTAGGCGAATAGCAGGAGTCGCTTTGGCTGCTGGTCTTTGATCACACCAGGTAAACTTGGTCCACTTCGTTTTTGGATAGGGGTCTGTAATAAAAGGGAGAAGAAGCCACTTCAGCCTTCTAATATTCTGGCTTGCAGTGCTGTTGAAAGTGGCCTGAAAATGACAGCGAGTCTGAATTTGGCCGGCTGGTGCACAGAAACTGGTCGCTCATTCTCCTGGGTCTGTAGAGCTCTTTGACTCTCTCTCTTTGACTCTCTCTCTTTGACACGGCATTATTCCTTGGGGTCACAGAAGATGATGTCACTCCCGCCATTCTCCTCTGCCTACTGCAGCAGGCATCTGTAACAACTGTCACGTAATGAAACCGGAGCTCTGGAAGGGTCTGTCTGGTCGTTTAAGACCAGTTAAGTAGTTTTCCTTCAACTCTCTCCTTTCTCTGTTCATAGATGAAATGCCATAACACATGTGACCCTCCTTCGCCTCTTCCCCAGCTTCTCTCTGTCTGGGTCAGAGACTGAAAGATGTGTTTTCCTCATTCTTGTGTGCTCATCATAGCCGGCCATTTGTGAGCCAGCTGTTGTGGGGACAGCAGCTGCCGGGCAGGGAAGCTGAATGCCAGGCTCTTTTCTAAGGGGAGAATTAGAGCTGCTCCCGACACAGCACTGGAGGTACCATTGGAGCGCCCGCTGGCCCTTCACATCAGTGGGCCATGCAGCTGGGACCAGTAATAAGAAACCCAACCAAGCTCTGGTAGCTCTCTGTTGAGATGCTTGAATGTAGCCAGTGTTCGAGCAGAGCATGCCCACCTTAGACCCTTGCTGCTGAGTACCGGTCGCGAGTCGTGTAGTAAAGCCCACAGGGGTCCATGCAGCTTTGTTTTCACAGCATCCTGTTACTGCTTTTAAATAGTGTAAGTTAATGTTCTGTGGACCAATTCAATATATTGTTAAGACAAAGGAGGCTCTTATTTCCTACCTAACAACAAACATCTTAATTGTTTGCTTCATATGTGTTTGAAGAAAATGCTATTCAAGCACAGATGTTATAATACATTACTTCGGATACTTTTGGAATGAATGAAACTTATTTATTGTAAACCCAATTATAGTTGACCCTTGAATAACGTGGGTTTGAACTGTGTGGGTCCAGTTATGCGCAGATTTCTTTCAATAAATACAGTACAGTTGTGTACTTTTTCATGATTTTCTTAACATTTTCTTTTCTCTAGCTTTAATGTAAGAGTGTAATGTAGGAATACTGTATATAATGTGCAAAATAGGCATTAATTGTTTACATTATTGATAAGGCTTGTTTACATTATTGGCAAGACTTCTGGTCAATAGTAGTCTATAGTAGTTAATTTTGGGGGGAAATAAAGTTGTGTATGAATTATTGACTATGTGTGGGGGTCAGCACCCCTAACCTCCACGTTGTTCAAGGCTCAACTGTTTCAATAAAAAAAAAAACACTGCATCTCAAAACATGTATTTGTTCTCCTGCATTAGTGAAGATAATTAAACTTTTTAAATTTTTTTAAATGTTTGTTTATTTTTGAGAGAGAGAGCATGAGTGAGGGAGGGTCAGAAAGAGAGGGAGACACAGGATCCAAAGCAGGCTTCAGGCTCAGAGCTATCAGCACAGAGCCCAATGTGGGGCTTGAACCCGCAGACCATGAGATCATGACCTGAGCTGAAGTCCGGACAACTTAACCGACTGAGCCACCCAGGTGCCCCCAAGTAGAGTAAACTTTGAGAGGTTTGATTTAAGAATAAGGTGGGGAAAGTATAGAAACATGGAGACAAATCCATATAAAAATTATTTTGGATGAATCTTTGCTAATAACTTTGAAAGACAAATGTTTAATGTCCTTTGGTGGTTTGAACCTAGTAGTTCAAATTTGGTCATTTTTGCTTTAAGATATTGAAGTAGTTTCCTAGAATCTTTTTATGTTAACTTTCTCAAAGGGTCAATGGGGGAAGTGAAAGGGAGTTCCTTATGATTTGACTTCCAACTTGGCATGAAGTTTAAAAAGGATGCTCCATAAAGAGCAGGAAGGAAACGGTCCGTTCCAATCTGACTGTATTCTGTAGCATTGTGCAGTATGGGGGGAAAAGAGAGTTTAAGGAGGAGAAGTTGGCTTTAGGAGTTGAAATAATTGTGTTTGATTGGGATGTCTACACTTTTAAGAGCCAATTACATCCTTGATGGAACTCTCATTTCATTGTCCACACGGGCTGTTTGCTGGAGTTCTACTATGGAATAAAGACTATGTGTAGTATGTTGTATCCAATCCTTTGGATAGATATTTGATTTGAATTCCAAGAAAATGAGGCCCAAGAGACCCACCTTAAAAGTGTTTCAGTGTTTTATTTATAACCTACATGTATTCAAAAACAAATCAATACTTAGACCAGTGAAATGCTAATAGGTGAAAAGTGCTTTGAATAGGAATTTAGGTTTATACTTAAGTATGTGAACTGTAAACTGTTCCATTTTGGACTCTGGAATATGTCTCATGGCTTAATTAACCTTATTTTTTTCCCTCCCCCTGTAGACCTGGCTAGATCCTGCAAAAGAAATAAAGAGACAGCTACGAAGTGAGTATTTAAATGATCATACTTCTAAGAGCATCTTTACATCTATTTCTGTCTTTAATAAAAGTCAGAGAAATGTAGACTGGAATAATAAGATAGTGATAGAATGGTCAGCTGTATTTTTCATTTGTATCATACAGGAAGTTGAGGAAACCAACGGTATTTATCTAGAATTATGACTTTATTTTGTATGTGCCTTCGGGACTCTTCTGGTCAAGAGGTTGGTGTCAAGGAAGGTGAAGGAGCATCTGACCTTTTTCTCTCGGGAAAAGAATGAGGCACTGCTTTCTGTAACTTTCACTGTTGATGTAGATTTTACTCCAGACAAGCAGTTACCATTGCTTCATCTACTTTGTTTTGAAACTGTGTTATTAGTTTAATTAATAGGCTTGTCTCTGGCTCCAAAGGCGTAGACACCCTCACTGTTCATAGATGTACTGGAGTGCAGACTCCAGGGTGGAAAAGCATGGAGAGCCCGCCATCTCTTCCGTCCTCTGTGGTCACTGCCTTCTCTCCTCCATCGTTCCGCCACTCAGGGCCACGCTGTGTGCTCGTCTGGGCTTCTAGTCAGTCGGCGTGGCCCTTTTCTTCCATTCCCTGTTTGCTGTCCTGGCAGACTCCCAAAGTGACTTTCAGGGTCTCCCCCTCACCAGCTCCAACTCCCTCTGCAGGCTCTGGTCTTGCATCTGCCTGGCTTTTGGATTATCTGTGCCAGGAGACATCATCACCACAGAAAAGTCTCTGATGGAGGATCTGGAGACTTAATTGACTTCAGGGTGGGTGGATGACCAAAGCAGAAAAGGTAGAGAGCCGTGAACAGCTGAATTTTCAGACAGGTAACAGGGTTCTCGGCAGCCCTTCTGGCCCTGGGACCCCAGAGCCGTGGGGGAAGGCGTTTCCCTGAGCGCCAGCCTGCCCACTGTCCATGCTGTTTGCTCCTTTACTTACTTGTCCTGACATCAACACACTGGGACAAATCTGTACGTTTTCCTTCTGTTCCTTACCGTCTATCTTCTGTCTCATTCTAGGTACTCCACATTTGTTTTCTTTTCCCCTGAAATCATTCATCTTTTAGGTAGTTTTCCTATCCTTTCTTACCTTCTCTGCTCGCATTTGAAATTCTGAGCCTATACCTTATTTTTCCCATTTCTTCTCCTTGAAACTCCTCTTAAAAAAAAAAAAAAGATATTTTTGAAAATAATGACCTTCCTGATTTTCCCAGGACAGAGGACTTTCAGGATGTTGGACTTTGAATGCTAAAACTCAACAGTCCCAAGTAACCTGGAATGGATGGTCACCTTATCTTTTGACTAATATCCCTGGCTTTTCAGAAGCACTCCTCTCCCCCACCTTTCCTTCTTCCCCTTGCATTTATTATGGGTGTTCCATCTATTTATACTTCCTAATGGAAAAGGGGGGCAAGAAAAGGAATAATTAGATACAAAAACATTATGCCTACAGTTTCTTCCACAGTGTATCAGAGAGCCTTGGAATGTTTCCTTGGTCTTTTGCACAGTTGTCCTACACAGCTTTAGAGTGCATGAATTCAGAAAGGTACACCGGATGCTTGGTTCTTTCGCTTCATCTGAAACCAGACCATGCGGAGAACAGGATAACCTCTGAAGCATGATTGATGCTCCATTGAGTTGTTTCCTGTGGTTTTGTTTTGGCTTTTGTTTGATAATGTTTATATGCCGCTCGTTTCAGAGCCATGGAGATTCCCGATATTTGGCAAGACTCTTGCCGATTATGAATCACGGTCTTGTGTTTTGATTATTTGTGAAGTTTTTTTAGAGTTCTTTCAGGACTTTTGCCCTTGTGGTTTGGCAAGAGGAATAACAGTAACAAGTAGGATCTGATGTTTGGAGCTAGTTTCTGAATGGAATCCTGTCCTGCCCTGATGGTGAAAATAGGCTGAAAACATCAAGTCTTAGCTGTTGTCACACCTCTTCCTTTCTGCTTGTGTTATAATGGACGAAAGAACTGTGTGTTTGATCTTCACCCAGCCAATGCTAGGCTTTTATTGTTACTTTTCAGTTAATAGGCAATTAGCAAAGGTAAACCTTAATCTTTTTTCAGTTACTTTTGAAAACCAACAGCCTATTGGTCCCTGTTTAAAATCTGCCTTAAAATCTTCCTCAGATGTACAGAAATAAGACTATGTATGTGAGGCCTGTATGTGATTGCATATAAATGGTCCACAGACTGTTCATATATAGGTAAAAATTATGATCTTGTATGTTTTATTATTTTCTGTTTTTAAGTAGGTTTTGCACCCAGCACAGAGCCTAGTGCAGGGCTTGAACTCGTGACCCTGACATCAGGACCTGAGCTGAGATCAGGAGTCAGACACTTAACCAAATGAGCCATCCAGGCACCCCAGAATTATGATAATGCTTAATTCACAGTTTAGCATTTTTTTAAGTTTATTTATTTATTTTTCAGAGAGTGAGTGAGCCTGAGCAGGGGAGGGGCAGAGAGAGAGAGAATCTTATGCCGATAACATGCTCAGCACAGAGCCCCAGTTGGGGCTTGATCCCACAGTCATGGGATCATGATCTGAGCCTCCAAGCATGTGCTCATGGTAATACCCGGAAGTCAGTCGGTTGAGTGTCCATCTTTTGGTTTTGGCTCAGGTCATGATCTCATGTGGATTCCAGCCCTGCATTGGGCTCTGTGCTAACAGAGCAGAGCCTGCCTGGGATATTCTCTCTCTCTCTCTCTCTCTCTCTCTCTCTCTCTCTCTCTGTGCCCCTCCCCTGCTTGCATACTCTCGCTCTCAAAATAAATAAACTTAAAAAAACAAAATAAAAAGGAAGTATGATGATGTTTACTCTCTTCCTTCTTTGAGATGTCTTTATGGGATTAATAGACCATTAACCATTTCTTGAATAGCTGTAGCGAGCAATTGATCATTACCTCCCTTCTCTTAACAATGTACAAATCCTAAAATACCTTTTTTTCTCTTTAAATAGTAGGAAATATTTGGCATCTAGAGATTCTATAGTTAAAACAATTCTTAATTCAAAATAATTACTTATAGGTTATACTGAAATTTTTACATAATGTATCACCATACAAAACATCTGAAGTATTAGTAAATGTTTATTTTTAAAAAAGTGAATCTGTTATTCTTTCATAGTGGGTTATTTAATTTTTATTTTTCATTTTGTTTTTGTAAATAGTTTTCTTAAAATGAAAAAATGATATTCGCCAAACAACAGTATAATGGGACTAGTATGTACTATTTGAACAGTAACCTTCAATTTTTATCAAAATAAATGGGCATTCTGCTGGTTGGGAAAATACCCATGTTTAATAATTACAGATCTTCCTTGGCTGTTCACCTTTAATGTGAAGTTTTATCCTCCTGATCCTTCTCAACTGACTGAAGATATCACCAGGTACTTTATGCTTCCACTTTAAAACAAATGTTTACTTACAGCTCTCATTTATTTCTATGCCCTGGGAGAATAATGGTAATTTCAGGATTAAAGCCAAAATATTTTTTCCTAAGTAGACTTCTAGAAAGTTCCTTGGATATGAGTGTACTCCAGAATAGTTGGACATATTGCTAGTTTCAAAATTTTTCTCCCCTTTTCTTTAAAGTCTTCATTTATAGTTGTATAATAGAATATTTAAAAAAATTACATTGCTGGTAACTTTGTTTCTTACGTTACACTTTTAAAAATCCTTGATATTTAATATTTCAGGTTAATACTAAACTGGTTTTTGTTGTATAACCCTTGTGCACCTGTATCCTAGTCTCATCACAAAGAAATTGTTTTAAAAAGCCAATTAAACTGCATTTTGGGGGCCTCCTACTTCAAAGGTAGGAAAAAAGCTAATAAGATAGGCTTTCTTAGCCAGTAGCTATTTCATTTCCATCTCCTTTGACATTGTCTGGGCCATACAAACATATGCTTAAGTTGCAAATAAAAGATTGAGTTGAGGAGCAAGAGAGCATTTACTGATTCTGGGAGTGACTGAGTGTTTGAATAGTAACCGAGGAACATTTGAGTCCATAAGTGCCTTCGTAGATTAGCCCTATTCAGCCGGGTTGCCAGTGATAGGACTTGCTAGCTTTGGTAAGAACACGTGCATACATTATCTGGCCAAGGAGACCTGTGTTCGGAATATACTTTGTGAAAACCAGAGCTCTTACTGAAAGACTCTGCTTTTGGTTCCTGTCCCCTCGATGCTCCCTGCCTGGCCAGTTTTGTCAGACATCAGGCTGTGCTGGTGCTTCAGAGTACACGATACCCACGTGAAATAGGAATGATGAAGATTTCTCTCTAAGACGGAGTAAATAACAAGCCTGCTCCCTCAAACACCCTCCCTTTCCTACTTGTTGCTAAATGGGGGTCTTCTGATACTGAGTAAACTGTGGTTGAATTAGCTTCAGCTAGTAAGTAATTTAGATTGGCTTTTGTAACTGCGCCGCGGGCTGCTTTGTAAACCTGGGTAGGTCATTGTGCTCTGGATACACAGCCTCACCACAGGAATGCCTTTGAACCCTGCAGCTGGGGCTTGGGACCCAGCAGCCTTTCTCTACATACGCTTCTTCTTGTAGTACTTTGTTCTGGAGATGAGAACCCTCTGGTGATTGCAACTCATGGCATCGGTAAGGGCTTTGGTTTTTCTTTTAAATGGAACTTGAACAGTCTTGCCGTGTGAGGTGAGAGAAAGGAGATAGTTTGGTGAGCGAAGCACTAAAAGCCTCAGCAGGCAGCCTGACAGCAGCCACCTGCTTGTACTGGTGGCCTAACTACCAAGACTGAAATCTTCACTGTGGCTCAAGTGGACATTTAAAATGAGGCGGCTTCCGAGGAGTGCGAGAGCAGAGTTTGCAGGACTGTTGAAGTGTTCAGAGTAGTGTTTGAAGAACACTGGGTCCTTCTGTGTGAAGAGGAGGGAGCTGGGAAATTCAGAAATCTGTTGGAGTTTCTGTTGGAAGGTTTTGGGCGTTTGATTTCTCTTTGAAAACAGGACAGGACCAACATGAAAAACCAAGACCATAAACTCAAAAGGAGCAACAAGATCTTAGTAACAGGTGGAATCTATGTGTTTAGGTCTTCTAAGTGCCATAAATATGGAGAACTGGCATTGTTCTCAATCAGACTTCTAGAGTCGGAGGATACCCTGGAATCCTAGTTTCATGGAGTGTGAGATCATGACCTGAGCCAAAGTCAGAAACTTAGCTGATTGAGCCACCCAGGCGCCCCTTATTTTTTTGTTGTTTAATTTTTTTAATGTTTGTTTATTTTTAGAGAGAGAGAGAAATCCTAGTTTCAAATGGACTTTTCTAAAGTAATGCACTTCTGCTTGTGGTGTTCCAGGGACCAAAGGAACATAATCCTCCTCAGAGAGCTCCTGTGGTGCATCACAGACCGCAGTGCCATAGAGATAACTTCCATTCTCTCAGAAGGTTATAGAGCGCTTGCTAGGTGGCAAGTACTTGGCTAGCTGTGCCCACACTTGGCAAAGAGAAAAGGTGGCCAGCTGCTGCTGGGAATGGCAGTGTCAAAAGGCCTTCAAGAGTGGGGGCCCTTTTCGTTTGGAGGGGTTAATGGTAATCTTATTAGCAAGTAGTTAAATTCAGGAGTAGAAATCAGGTTGTCAGATGTTAGCAAAGGAGCTGGTAGCGCCCCCCCACCCCGTAGATCCTCATAAAATATAAATAACATGGTTCTTCATGCCATGCAGTGGGAACAGAAACTTCTACAACTCATTAGTAAAACCACTTGAAACACTGAATAAGAACTATTCTAATAACTCGATAACAATTACAATGATCATGATGATGGCTACTAGTTATTGATTCCTAGGTAACATGCAGTGTGTTTTATTTATGTTACCTAATTTGTACCCGCTCCTTCAAAGGGAGGAAAAATTCCCATTGGACAAGTGGGGAATCAGCTTTAGATAAGTAAATTAACTAGCTCAGGGTCGCACAGACTCAGCTGTGCCTGGCCCTGAAGCTCATGCTTTTTTTGTTATAAATTAAACTAACTGTCTCTTTAGATGGAGTAAATGAGCAAGTGTAAGGGCTTTAAAGACTGACTTAAGAGTTGTTCAAGATGTCTCAGGAAAAGAAGAAATTAGTATGACAAGGCTAGGGAGGGTATAGGGTGGGCGACCTTAGCTCTTCTTGCAAAGGCTTCAGAACTAGAGCTGCTTTTAGGTTTTCATTAGTCTCTACAGTTTTGAGGGACATGTAAATTTTGATGACACAGTTTTAAATCTAAAGGGACAGTCTAAGTGACTAGAATTTTTATCTTCAGTCACAAAACTCTAAAATAATAATAATAATAACAAATACACTGTGATCAGAAGAGTAGTTCAGAACTTCCATTCTATTATCTAACCCACTAGACTTACTTGCTGTAAATAAACCATAGGTTAGGAACCCAAGAAACAAGGTGGACTTCTTGGAGAAAACCATTTTTGCTGTGGACATAAGACCTTGCCTATATTGTCTGTCTGTTTTCAGAGGAATCCTGGAATTCAAGGATTACTGGTGCCGCAGTCCTAACTGATTTTCTTCCCCGGCCCTTTTCTCCCCCTTGCTCCTCACAGATACTTCTTGTGCCTTCAGCTCCGGCAGGACATTGCCTCTGGCCGCCTGCCCTGCTCTTTTGTGACTCATGCCCTCCTGGGCTCTTACACACTGCAAGCTGAACTTGGGGACTATGACCCAGAAGAGCATGGCAGCAGTGACCTCACTGACTTCCAGTTCGCCCCCACACAGACCAAGGAGCTGGAAGAGAAGGTGGCAGAGCTGCATAAAACGCACAGGTCTGGTGACTTGTCTACCAGAGGGAGAACAGCCAGGGGGAATTGAAACAGCTTCTCTCCTAACACTTGCTGGGCATTTGAGTGCGGTTTATGGGATTATCTGGTTTTTCCCTTTTGGAACCTCACCTAGTGTTAATCGAGACACCCTGTAGCCTTGAGATATTCTTTCATTGTGTTCACGACTGTAATGTGAAAATCAGTGCTCATGACCCTGAGTGTTTTCAGTTATTGGAAAAAGTTACTTATCCCTCTGACTTCTCCTCCCAAACCTGCGCCTAACACACACACACGCATGTGAAACAAACATACTTACATACTTGTTTGGGCATTTACTATGTATTTTTTCTGTGCGTCCCCCCCCCCCCCCCGCTTTTATTTTAGACAGAGTGGGGAAGAGGGGCAGAGGAAGGGAGAGGGAGAAACTCTTAAGCAGGCTCCACACTCAGTGTAGAGCCCAGTGCGGGGCTTAATTCCACAACCCTGGGGTCCTGACCTGAGCCAAAATCAAGAGTTAGACTCTCAACCAACTGAGCCACCCAAGCGCCTCCTGGCTTTTGTTTTTATCTGATAAAGCTAGAGAGCTAGGCTTCAGGGTTAGAATCCGAAATGTAGGTAGTTGATGGACATGAAATATATAGGTGGTTTCTCTATCCACAGAAGATGACCTTTGGTTTTAGTAGCTCAGCCTTACCTAGTTTTACTAAATTTACTTAGTACCGTATTAAATACAGTATTATACTTTGAGAACTTTTATATCTTTGTGAAAGTAAATGTGCTTTTAGTACAAGTTGACAAACTCTTGCCACCAAATTATAGTTTGCCCCTTATTGCACAATTGAAATTTATAAAATTCCACAAAAATGTTTGGAAAGGAACTTTGAGAGATTAGAAGTTTATAAACAGGCCACAATCATTGACTTTTTGTTAAAAAAAAAAAGATGCAGTATTTCTTATATCGACTTTATTCCAGTTCTACTCAGTAGGTATTTATCGCATAATTTGAATTTAAAGTATCAGGTGTTGATGTTCTGTGGGGAATATGAAGGTGGACGGGACGTGGTCCTGCGCTGTCAGAGCCTCGCATTCGTTGACTTGTGAATAGAGATGGGAGTGGAAACGTGGGCCGGGCGTGATACGGGTCACCCACCACAGATGTGGGTCAAACACAGGTACTTCTCATCTGTGCTGCAGCAGTCCTGGTAAAATAAAATCAAGGAGTGGGAAGTAAGAACTTGCACTTTTCAGAAAGAGGAAACCACTTTCTTATTCTCATGAAATTTATGTTGTACCTGTTTCCCTGGTGGGAAAAACATCGAAGACAATTTTGTGAGTTAAAAATGGTAAAAAATTGGAATTTAGAGTAGAGGATGCTATGAGGAAAATGCTAGAGGTTGCGAGTTGAGCCTTCTTAACCTGTTTCCTGCTTGTCTGCAGATTGTGTGGGGTTAACTGCCTCCATCCTAAACACTCCGAGCTCATACAGTCCTTTCCTCTCTGCGCCATGTTTGCTTTGCATCTGCCAGCAAAATAATATTGTTTCTTTTGATTCTCAGGGGCTTATCTCCAGCACAAGCCGATTCTCAGTTCTTAGAAAATGCAAAGAGGCTCTCCATGTATGGTGTTGACCTACATCATGCCAAGGTACTGTCCGTGCAATGAAGTAGCATCTATCCAGTCTGTTGACAGTTTTTTTCTTAAATTTTTAAAAATTTTTAAATTTATTTTTGAGAGACCAAGAGAGACAGTGTGAGTAGGGGAGGGGCAGAGAGAGAGGGAGGTACAGAATCTGAAGCAGCCTCCAGGCTCTGAGCTAGCTGTCAGCACAGAGCCTGATGCGGGGCTTGAACCCACAAACCGTGAGATCATGACCTGAGCCGAAGTCAGATGCTCTACTGACTGAGCCATCCAGGCGCCCCCTGTTGACAGTTTTGAGAGGACTCCAGTTTCAGAGTGGCCTACCTCACTTTTAGGAGGCTGTTCACCCTCCCCCAAGGGTCTCTCTAATATTTCTTTAGTAACTAACTGCAGGGCTTATGCTTGTGGACGGGAGCATTCATTCTCTCCCCCCACCCCCTTACTTCTTCTCTCAAGCTTTTTAGTTCATACCCTTTCATATGTACTTAACCTTGAGACCCAGCTGTCAGCCATCTTTACTAACCCTTGTCCTGGGTTCTTCTGCATCCCAGCTTCTTGCTGTCCCAGTGACACCTCTCTCCCAGCCCCTTCTGCCACATCTGTCTTGGGAGTGGAGAGCAAATCCTCACACCCATGAAAGGGCAAAACAGTATAGACGGGACCACTTTTGGAAAACCCTCTGGCTAATGAAGGAACCTGAGGGTCGGCTCCTCTCTGCAGGCCTGTTTTGTACTGCTTGTAAGAGGAAGGAAGGACACTGACCCAGGCCCCAGGGCATGTAACCATGTAA